>JAYEPQ010000015.1:31165586-31410586 GCA_036321105.1 Dracaena cambodiana | reverse complement strand
TCTAAATTACTACAATTTAGTCTCTCTCCCTAACTTCCGTTAGTTCAGTTTATTTTTGGACCTGATTTTTCTATTTTACTCTCCTTAATTCCTTCTTCCCTCTTCCTCATATCTTCTCTTTCCCTCTTCCTCCTCTCTTCTACTTTTCTTTATTCTTCCTCCTCTGTTCTCCTTCCCTCTTCATCCTCTCTTTTCCTTCTCTCTTCGTCATCTGTTCTCCTTTTCTTCATTGGGTTCACTGGCTTTCCCCTTCTTCTCTTCTATCTCTCTATTCTTCCTTCTTTTTCTTTATAGAGGTATTTAAGTCATTTCATTATTTAAAAAAAGTAAAAATTAAATCCTGCCATTTATTTGGATGGAAAAACTAACGAAGGGACTAAATTGTAATAACTTTGAGGATTTGGGGGACTAAATCCTAAATATGAAAATTTGGAGGACTAAATCATAATTTATAAAGATTTAAGGGACAAACCTATAAATACCCCTAAAATCATTAGTCATGGCCAATGGTTAACACAATAGTTAAACAATATTTCTAGGTAATTATTAAAAAGGTTGAAGAGTTCCCTTAAATTCAATAGTTTTTGTACAAGTATCATTGAGGTTTATCAATTATCATAGATGCGTATGGACAAAAAAATGTTGTGACTGTATAGTAGTTTGGTTCTCATAATATAATTATGACCTCAAACATAAAAGAAATAATAATACAAGAAAGAAATATAAGCTTCTTTCAATTTCTTGAGTTCTATTAGTAAGCATGACTAAAATTTTTAAATATATTGACACTAATTTACTAATATGAACTTTACTATTACAGTGCATTTTATTTTCAAACGTATAATGTTGAGTCCATGTAATAAGAAGATTTCGTAATTAAATATAGATATAATAATAATTATGGGAAGCAAACTAATAAGTGTTTGGATAAGTGTTCTTTAGCTTATTCACATAATATGAGTTTGAAATAATAGAAATTTATTTTTCAAAAGTAATAATTAAAGATAAGGGGACAAAAGAATTTTTTTTTTATTAAAATTGGTTTTAAATTACAACAAGTTTTTTTTTCATAAGAAGGAAAATTAAAGGTTTCGCAAAATTAAAAAAATCTAATTTAAATTTTCGTAGATAAAATGAGACAAGACTATAATCTATCAAGAATTTTCAACTATTCTTCTAAAAAATTCATTTAACTTGTTATGTATTCCAATGAATTTTTTCTTCAAATTCCACAAGCCAGTCAAACGATATTTTCCCTCTCTAGAAATAATTATGTAATATACAAAGAAAACCAATTATGAATTATGTAAGATATTCTTTTGTTTCCAAAATCAAAGTAAAATTCTGCAAATTTTCAAATTAAAATCCAACATACAAGTAGTAAAAGTAACATTCTTCTGTAATGCTTTACTAATGAATAAGATCAAGAATTTTCAGTGATTTAATGATAAAAATAATTAGTAAACATAAATCTACAAGAAGATTTCTAATTCAGAAACATGTTGAAATAGAAAAGTATATATACCAACATTATTCGTTATATAAACATAAAGACATGATGCTAGATAAAAAAAATAAAAAAAAATAAAAAAAAAAACTGTTTAGGATATAAAAAAAACAAGATACTTGCTTATTTTATTCAAAAATAAAAAGAAAGGTAGGATTTGAGCTTGTTTCTATTTATAATCAAAGTATAGTACATGAAGATTATTCGGGGAAAAAAATAAATAGTTGAATTAGTACTTTCATTTGCTTAATTGTGCCCTAGTTTAAGATGAATAATTAAGATGAATAATTTCGATGTCTCCCTTCCCCTCTTCCTCTTCTTCCTTCTTTCTTCTCTCTCTCTCATTCTTTTTATGTGATGATTTAGAGAGGCAATGACTAATTATGTTTGAATTTTGTCAGTTAGATCATTAATAGAATTTTTTTTCAATTTATCAAAAATTAGGTGTAATTAATTAATTATTTTTTATTTGACTTTTATGCAGGTCAAGTATGAATTGATGATTTATGCAAAATATTCAACATACTAGCAATACCTAAAAATAATTAAATAATTGAATAAATTGAGTTCTTTTCTGGGTAGGTCTAAATAATTATGTAGAAGTTATTAGAGGTGATAAGGTTTGTTAAGAAATATTTCAAAAATTCAAACAAAAATTAAATCTCATCAAATCAAATTTTAATTAGTCATAACTATTGTTGATTTTTATGTTCATATAGTAAAAAAATTAATTTTAACATTGATAACTATCTAACAAATATCATGCGTATCATGTATAAAATTAAATTTCTAATTAAGGAAAAATATATAAACATAAGATTAAACAAATGTGGATGTATTTTGAATTAGGGTGAGTAAGTTAAATAGAGATAAATGTACAGAATAATAAATTGTAGGTATATATAGATTTGGGGTGTTTCAATAAGATTTAAAAAAACCAGCCATTGGATATTCAAATATAATATATACATTATACATGCTGCAAATCACTTCAATAAACTAAAAGAAAAAGTGAAACAATATCAAGTGTTAGGCACAAGATGTACGCTAAACAGAATTATTACCTAAAATTATTTCAGAAACCAAATAGTATTTCTAAAGAAAACTAGAATTTGTATCATTGAGTATTAAAGAAAACAAATTATTCTTTATAATTTCATGCATACACGATACTGTTTACATTTCTTCTGAAGAAAAAGCAGGAAAATAGTACAAACAGTTTCTTCCTTTGCTGAGTTTTATAAATAAAATTACACAATTTTTAAAAATTAATTAGATAGAGGTGATTGCGCAAAACTATATAGTTTGGAAGTGAGCATAGAGCAAAGAAATCTATTGGACTGCAACATTTAATTAAAAATTTTATTTTTTTCTACAAATCTATTGAACAGCAACTTTAAGAGGATTTAGAGGTGGTTGTATCACGGACCTAGGGATTGCATCCCCGAACAGGTTTACCACTTTTGAAAATTAATTAAATAGAGATTATTGAGAAAAACTATGATGCTTTCTAATTTTTTCCGATAAACCATAATTGGTCTCTAACATGCTTAATTTTAAATATCTCACAAAAATAAAATTAAAAGAAGAAAAAAATAAGACTAGAAAATAAAATTAAATTAAATTGCGACCATTTGCAAAAATCACTAGAAAATTAGATTCTATAAAGTTTACTAAGGAAAAAGATAAAGAAATAAAAGAAAACCAATATTGATGTAGAACAATAGAAGAAACCCACAAGAGGACAGTCTCGTGTGGCCAGCAAGGCTACTTAAGCCACGCAGCCAGCGAGGCTATCTAGCCTCGCGTGATCTGCGAGGCTATGATAGCTTCGCGGCCAACGAGGCTATGCAAAATCTACAATCTGGATTTCGATCAAATCCATAACTAATTTGGATGCGGAATCAAGACCAAATATAATGAATCTCTGGATTACAGTGAGATTCCGTCTTTATCTACAAGAAAACAAGCATAACAATTTCATGCCTATAAATACCTATACAGGAGATTCAAAAAAAGAACATTTGTGGTAAGATCTCTCTCAGGTAAGAGCTTATGGTATTCCTCCAACCAGCAGCTGAACGAAAGAGATGGCCTTAGAAATCTCCACTGTCGTCAAATTTCAATATCGGATTATCAATGAGGGTCGAAGCAAATCTCATAGTTATTGAAAGATCTCATAACTTCTGTAAAAGAGAGTCACGATCTATAAGTCCTCTCATATTGTTTGTTTATTTTTTTTATTGTAATTGATTTGAACTATTGTAATCTCCTTGATGGCAATGAAAAGAGAATCAAAATTTACCGAAAACAAACAGGAGATCAAAGAGGGAGAAATCTCCTACACTGAAGAGGAGATGGTGGCCCAATTCAAGTTAACAAGATTGGAAAGACAATGAAGAAATTGGTAATTGAACTTGACTAATAGAAATATAAGGAGTATATATCCTCAGACTCATCTAGTCCAACTAAGAGGCGATCCTCACGGCAAGGACACATGAGGGTTATGAACCCAAAACGTCAATAATCTCTTGAACCAAAAGAGGACTTTATGGTTTGAAAAGATAAGGAGGCCCTTATCCATTAAGAGCTACTTGGATCTTCAGCTGCCAATTCATTAGAACAAATTATGTTCCTTCCAACTTTTAGGGAACTTCCCACATTTAGTGTCAAAGGAGAACTAATTGCTGCTAAAAAACAGACACAATTCACAACCAAAATCGGAGAGCATGCCGCAGAGCACTCAAGCCCATTTTCAACATAGGGCTAAACAAAAGTACAAAGTTGCATAGAAACGTTGCGAACGAGTAGTGGCTGGAAGCGAAATTGAACTTCGGGCTAAGTTTCAGCCTAGCATGAATAAAACTGAATGCCAGGCTAAATTCCAGCCTAACGTAAATAAGACTAAATGTCAGGCAAAGTCCCAGCCTAATATAGATAAAGCTAAGCACTAGGCTAAGTCCCAACCCAACGTAAGTGAAACTAAAAGTCATGCTAAGTTTCAGCCTTGCATAAACAAAATTGAACACCAGGCTAAGTTCTATCCAAGTGTAAATAAGATTGAACGCCAGGCTAAGTTTCAGCCCAGTGTAAACAAGACTGAATGCTATTGGCGAAATTTTTTATTTTCTATGAGTGGATCATCTTTCATAAGAGAGATCCACGAAGAGAAGATAAAAAAAAGAAAAGGAAAAGAATTTAAACACAACTTTTACAGAGTTATGTTTCACTTCCAAAGAAACCAAAATGCGAACTTCTGATTCGTGAATGAGAAGCGCGAACCTTCATTTGAAGAGATCCGTGAATTTAAATAACAAAGATGACCCCCACAGAGTCGCATCATACTCAAGGGCATGGTCAAAATACACAGGTCATTCACTAAAGAGAGATCCGCGGATTAAAAATGCGCATCATTTACCACGGAGGGTCGTAGTTTTAAACAAATTATGCCAGTTGCAAACATATTATACAAGCTACTAAAAACCAAAATGCAAATATAAAGGTTGATATCCGTGTTTCCTTTATGATTCAGAAAATTAAAGGCGTCGGTTATAAATTTTGGAGATTTAATACAAATCCTCCAAATCAAAGTGTGGGAAATTAATTCTCCGATCGTGGAAGCCAACAGTTGGACAGTTTTATCAATGTAAGAGCCTCCAAATCTCTATAAATAGTAGGAGCTCAGACAGAAAAAGACATCTAGAGATCAATATTATAGAGAGAATTATTTTCTCACTAAGTGCTGGTGCTATCAAGAGTTCTAAATTTGCCAACTAAAAAAATTTATACAGAGTGTCAATGGAGAGCAAGATCATGCTCTACAGCTACTACAAAATTCAGTTTTAAAAAAAAGAAGAGAAAATTAGATTTTCCTTATCTTCTGTAATTGGGAAACCGTTCGAATTGTAATATTTTATTGAGAAGTTTTCAATAAAAAATTATTTACAATTTTAATAGTGAATAAAAAATTGACGATTCCGCTGGGACACCTATCATTTCTGATGATAAGGTTGCAGCTCAATATGATAAAATTCATGTTGGCATTATGGTCGAGTCATTCGTCATTGAGTTTGACCAGGAAAAGTATGAAAAATTTCTCTTCTCTGGCTCCAAGAACCCTAACTCCTTACGGAAATTCTGTAAGGTCTATAACAGTCCAGCCTCTAAGGCGACTCCAAAGATGATGGCCCTGTCAAAGGACTCCTCAGACCAATCTGGTTTTAAAGGAGAATCATCTCTTCCACCAGCACAAGACTTGGGGTCTGCTTAACTTAAGACCCATGTTGATCTCAAGAGGATGGACCAGGATCCCTATAACAAAAAGGAAAAACAATCATTATCTGATTGTTAAAAAGATGATTCAGAAAGTAAGGTTTCTCTCACCCGTACAATGAGAAGGAACCTTAGAAAAAGTAAGGCTCGTGCTTCTCGCAGAGTCATGAAACAAAGGAATATAGTTGAACCCCAATCGCGTGGACCTGTAGTTCAAGTGTGGAGGCCAAAAATCAAAGTAATGGTTCCAGACAAAATGATTGATCAAGATGCAGATGGGTTCGTGTTTCCTACAAGAAACGATGTTTACCCACCAATTTCATCTATAACTTCAAACGCGGAGTTTATATCCACGTTTCACAAAACAGACGAGGGTCCCACTCTCGTGTCCCAGGAACAAAATGTGACTTTCAAGATCGTGTTTCCATAGAGAAACGTAAATCTCAAATTCGTGTATCAACAGAAAAATGTGATTCTCAAAATCGCATTTCTAAAGAAAAAACAGCCTCTAAGGCTTATGCTTCAACTTTGTCAGAAGCTCATCCATCTACTAATATGGCTAAAGTAAAATTTGCTCCTGTAATCTTCAAAAGAATAGAAACTCCTATTCTAAAGATACCATTTGGAGGCAATGCTGCCTCTACTAACCAAACAATGAGTCCCAATACAAGAGACCTTAGGAAACTTCTCAACAAAAGGAGAGAAAATTCTCGAATGTCTCATTGTCATTATGAACATAATCAATGCAATGTTATCACATTGTTATTGTGTGGCGGCTCCAAAATGTTAAATGAACTCAAAAATTTATGAAATTTAATCCGAAACAAATTAAGAAGATGGAGATAGTAATTGTTAAAAAAAATGAAGAAAAATCATTGAGTCATTATAGTTTTGCCACTAGCTCATGTAAATTTTTCTAAGCAGGCAGCTTACCTACAGTAATCCTATATATATATATACACACAGAGAGAGAGGAAAGTTACGGAGTAAATACATTGAGAGGCTTTAGGAGATCCAGTACAGTTCCAAATATATGGCTATAGATGCAGAATGCAGACAAATAAAATGTAACTAAATAGCTATCATCAACTGTCAAAAAGGCTCCAACAGATAACAGGCACTTTGAAGCGTAAACCCGAGTTGTAATAAAGCAAGCAGGACCGCATATTTTTTTTATGACTCAAAACTATGCACAATTGCATTAATGTCTTGCTATAAACTAAGAGCATTAAGAAGAGAGACCCTATTTTGGATCAATCTCCTGAACAACACCTCCACCCTATTCTCCAACTCCTTCAACTGATCATCTTCTTCTCCCCACCTGCCACCAGCCCTTAGTACTTTTTGCCTCACTGCCGTGGCCGCCAAACACATCAAACATCGAAAAAGAGCCACCACAATCTCCTTCATCTCCACCATCATCCTGTCCACCGCCACCAACTCCCAATCCTTCACAATACCAGAACAAGCACAACTGCACTCGACCTGCCTCAACAACTTGAAACAAGTTCTTGCTTCCTTCAACAACTTCTTCTGCGACATCTCACCACCCTTACTCTTTCGAACTGCCGCCGCTGACCGGAGATCTTGAACGTATTCGACCACCGACGCCATGTAATCTCTCAAAGCACCAACGAGATCCAACAACTTGATGGAGTCGTCAAGCTGGTCTTCAACCCATTTCTTGTGTCCGAGATGGGCTAGTGCTCGCTGGGTGGTGGGCAAGGAGAGGAGCTCATCGATGGACTTGTACAGGCTGGCTAGCTCTCTCAATGCATTGCACAAAGTTTGTACATTTGGGTGGAGTCTGGTCTTGAGATTGTGGAGCTCTTGTTCAATTTTGAGGACAGTTGGGTGAGAGATTGGCGGGTCACTTGTGGTTCTAGCATGGGTAGGCTCGTGATGTATCAAACTAAAGCCGGTCATCCTTCTTTCAGAGAGAGAGAGAGAGAGAGAGAGAGAGAGAGATTTGTTCTTTGGTGTGTATGTATCTCATTGCCTATAAATAATGAGAACTAGATAGGGAATTCTTGCCACCTGTCGCTTTCTGTGAGATGAGTGATGACTTCAGGTAGCAGATTTGGGTTGGGGATTGTCGTAGGTTGCCATTTGGTTCGGATCTTGGTTGGTAGTTTCTTGGAAAAAGGTTGTGTTTGTATTATTTGATTGTTTTGATGGGGGAACTCTCAGCTGGACACAGGCTGATTTGCTGTG
The DNA here is from genome assembly GCA_036321105.1 of Dracaena cambodiana. NCBI lineage: Eukaryota > Viridiplantae > Streptophyta > Magnoliopsida > Asparagales > Asparagaceae > Dracaena > Dracaena cambodiana. The sequence continues at coordinate 31,402,593 of JAYEPQ010000015.1, read as the reverse complement.
TGCAGTGTGTACACGGCTTCTGGGTTGCTGTACTCTTTGGTATTAGGCTGAGGCAGTGATAGGGCGATTCACGTGTCGGGTGGGCGGCTTTGGCTTTGGATATATTTCGGATCTGACTTCCGAACTAGGTTTTTTTTTAAGAGTTTTGAAGCTGTATCTGAATGACAGGTGGCTAGACCGCCTGGTTAGGTTGTTTAAGGGCATAAGAATAAGAATGTACGGGACTTTCTATTTAAAATTAAAAATTAAAAATAAAAATTTCGACTAGTATAGATCGAGAACTAACCCTCATACCTATCCCATATTTATCCCTATTTAAGACTAAGTTAGGACGGGCTAAAGCTTGTAATTAGATTTGATTTCTTCCCTTTGTGGATCCGAATCATTGCCAAAGAAAAATTATAAAGTTCAAAACTATTTCAGACTCCAAAAGAAAAGCAATATCGAATGAAATTAGAATTATTTAGATCATACCGGTAAAGTGCATGTGAAATAATTTTTTTTTTCCTGACTAATCAAGTGTTAAATATCAAAACTTCTGAACTAGTTGAGTAAAAAATAGATTTTTAAGAAAATGAAAATGATGTCTTTAATCCAATATAGCCTCGAGGCAAGAAAATGTATAAAGCGACTTTATCATAGGTAATTAGAATATTTGGTTTTTTAAAATATGGTGGCTATGATGTTTTTTTTTTTTTTTTTGTGGCAAACAAATGAAAGGGATTTTCTTTAAAAAATAATTAGACAATTTGATTCTTTTTTGTAAAGAAAATGGTCGATTTTGTTTTTTTTTTTTTCTTCGATTGGGAAGCGAATAATGAAGGTTTTGACAGTTTGATTTCTCTTAAAAAAATACTTAACAGCATAGATATCTTCTATAGGGAAACAAAAAAAGAGGGATTATCACACAATTTGATTTTTCGTTAAAAAAGGTAGAGAATTTTTGAAGGAATACAAATAAAAGGGGATCAAAGTAAATATCCAAAATAGTAGTTATTAAGAGTAATATCATATTCGTATAACATTTGTACCTGAAAAATTTGGATTGTATACCAGGTTTTCAGTACTATTTGCAACCTATTTTATGTGGGGCTCTGGCCAGGGTTTACTCAGAGACACCAGGTAGATGAGTATATTTGGCACATGCACCAAGGAGATGCTTTTACTGGTTTAACATATGTTTGATCGGGTTCGGGTTGGGACGCTTCTCCTCTCAAGGCCTGCTAGATTGTGCTCGGACATATTTTCATTTAGAACAAAAGAAAAAGGTTATATGCAGGTTTCGGGTGGGTACGTGTAGATTTTGGACAATCAAATCTACATCCGATATATAGTTTGTCCTCGACTGTAGGGTTGAAGTTTTGTTTACCTTACCAAGTGGTTAGCAGAGTTTTTGAGTAAGGGATCCCTCTTGATCCTTTATCCTTTATTTAGGAAAATAAAAAATGAAAAACAAAATCTGTAATCTTAAGTTAAGTGGGGCATTCGGTTTGCACGTTTGCCCATGAACAGTGAACACCCCCATGAGTCCCAACGAAGTTTCTTGATGACTTAAATAAAGAATGCAAGCGTGGGGGTTGTCATGGTTCGAGGAATAGAGTATAGAGATTGAAGTAGCCTACCGAGGACTTTGGGTCTGCGTTACATTACAGCTACGCAAAGATTCTCTCGGTTACCCGTCAACCAGCACCCGCCCACTTGCTGCTATATGACGTTTGAGGGGAAAAAAAAAAAAAAAAGTTACTGCATTTTCTACGTCACGAGCTAACTAATTTTAATGGAAATACATACTCCCTGGACGATGTAAGCAAAACAAGTTTGGTTCTAGAAAACATGAAGAGAAAGAAGAGAAACTAAAACGCAAAAGTACTTTCTATTGTTTGGTATAAGAAAAAATTTAAAGTAAAAAGAAATGTTTAGAAAATTAAGAGAAAATATAACTTAAATCTATTTCTCCTTTTTTTTTTCGTCTACCTTAGAGAAAATAAGAGAAAATGTTATTTGGAGTTACTGCATATGAGATTATAATAGAAAAGTGGAGGGAGTTTAGAATAATTTTTTTTATTAATTTTTAATTTTATTTTAATTATTAGTTTCTATTTTTATATCTCTTTCATAATTTCTCTTTTGAACCAAATAACGAAGTGAAGCTTATTTTCTTTCCATTGCTTTTCTTTTCTATTTCCTTTTCCATTTCTTTCATTCTTTTGTTTTCTATCAAACCAAAAATAGCCTTAGGCCCTATTTGGTTTGAGAGAAAATGAGTTAAGAGAAAAGAAATAGGAAAGAAATTATTTTCTATTATTTGAATGGGGAGAAAAATTGAAGGAAAAGAAAATTATAGAAAGTAAGAGGAAATAAAGTTCAAAATTTATCTTCCTTTTTCACTCTTTCCTAACCTATAGAAAAATGGGACAGAATATTGTTTAATTTTACTATCACATGAAATCATAGCACGCGAAAGGAGAGATTGGAAGAAGTATTCTTTTTGTTAATTTTTAATTCTATTATAAATTTAACATGTTTCTTATTTATATTTTCTTTGATGTTTCTCTTTGAGCCAAACAATATGTTGACAAGAAAATTTTGCCCAGATACTAATTATCCACATCTCATCAAGAAGGTCATCTGTGTTTCATCCAAAAACAAAATCATTAGCAACCACCTGCATTTCAAACTTAAAATGCAGATCTGTATGAGGTTTCTATATTTCATCAGAAATACAGATTGATAATAATCATTCACTTTTCAAAGCAAAAGCATGGATCATCAATGACTATCCACGTTTCAAGTTGAAAATATAGATCAATGGAAGCCATTCGCATTTTAAATAAAAAACATAGAGTAAAAAATAACCATCCGCATTTTATCAAGAATGCGGATGATCAGAGGCCATTCAAGTTTCAAGAGCCAAACACAGATGTTCAAAATGCAGATCAGAAGAAATCATCCACGTTTCATCAAAAAAAGTAGATCATCAAAGGCCATGTGCGTTTCAGGTTAAAAAATGCAGAGCATCATAAGAACCCATTCATATTTCAAATTAAAAAATATGGATCAGAAGAAATAACTCACCATTTATTAAAAATGCGGATCACCTGAGGCCATTCGCACTTCAAGAAGATGAAATGCGTTATGATCCAAGTTTTAGTTACAAATCTCAAAGATCTAAAATAGGAGTTACACCAACTTAAATGAAGAAAATTATACTCCAATAAAGGGCTCTTAATTGGTCAGTTATAATAGAATTAAGAGCCTAAAACTTCTATAAATAGTCATGGTTTGAGTTGAAAATAGGTTACATTATCTTTAATTAAGCACTTGTGCTAGAAATCTGAGAATCAAATTTTCTAAAGAGTTTAACTATTTCTTCAAGAGCTAACAGGCTAATTTCCAAAGGTAAAAAGGTTTCAACTCTGAGAGTTTATTGGTCGGGTCATTAAGGGAGAACATGATCGACCTCCATTGTAACAATGAACCCCTAGCCAAAAACAAAAGGGACATACTCCCTTTCTTCTATAAAATGAGAAATCGTTCTCTTATAATCTTTTTTAAGATTTAATATAAAAAACATTTTTCTATACAGACATAAGATGGCGACTCCGTTGGGGCTATCATCACCTCTTACGAGAAGGTCATAATGTAATATGGTAATATTCTATTTGGATCAACAATCAAATATCACTTTATTGAATTCGACTAGAAAAAGTATGAAGTTTTTTTTTCTTTCATTTTGCTCTTCGAGTTTAAGATCTATGTGGAGGTGCCGAAAGATCTCGAAGAATTTAGTTTTCCTTGAAGCTTTTGAAATGATCATTTAATATGGGGAGAGACCAAACTTTGATCCTGAGAAGGTTATTACTGTTAATCGTAAGAATGTTTTGATCTCTCATGAGCTTCTTAGCTCCGAAGATGCACATGATGATGTAATGGTTTAGAATTTTCAAACCAGCAAAAAGTCATAATTATTTAGTTGAGCTTTGAGTTTAGCTATAAGGAAACTAATCTATTAATGATTCATCAATAAATAGCATGAATGAAATTAAAATTGTAAATTAAAAAATTTAAAAGATAAAATGGAGATAAAAGTCATAATTATCCGCATGAGATGGAGCGTTGATTGTCAGAAACGACCAGAGGACCAAGATCCGGCAGATTTGCTAATCTGACCGTGAATGGTTCAAAATAAATGCGTATGATGGAGAAAGGCTAGGAATGCAACGATCGATGGCGAAATTTGCGAAAGAAGTGAGATCATCGGCAAATGACTTGGAGCTGATGAGATGGAAGATGGATGTCTCGGAGCTGACGACAGAAGCAAAGTATAGCGATGGATGACTGTAGGGAATTTCAAACTTTGCAGTCGTGTCGGGTTTCAGTGTTGAAGACGAGAGAGGATGATTTTGGATTTGAGTGGAGTGCATTTGGTACAAGAGTGTTATTTGTCTAATTGTATTATTGGTAAAATAAAAAATAGGGTTAATTACAGACCCCTGTAGTATTGGGATTGTGTCACTTAACACCTCTGAAGTTTGAAACTCTCAAAAAACTCCCTGAACTTAGTTATTTTCACTCTTATTTTTTACTAAAGTGCACTCTTGTCTCTCAAATTTCTATTCTACCATCATCCTTCCTTTTAACTAACAATAGGAATTTGAGAAATGAGGATAGAATATGAATTTTAAGGGACAAGAGTGCACTTTAATAGAAAAGGAGAGTGAAAATAACTAAGTCGAAGGGATTTTTTGAGAGTTTCAAACTTCAGGGGTGTTAAGTGACACATCCCCAATACTATAGGGAGTCTGACTGTAATTAACCCTAAAAAATATTACCAAGTTTTAGAGGTGGGTGAGTTTAGTGAAATCTGAAGGCTGGGTTGGAGGATTATAAAGTGGATATCTAACTACAGCAGATGGGCTAAGTTGAGCAAGTTGACGTGGGCCATGTTGGGGAATTAAAATTTAATAGGGCCAATAGGGGAAATGTTTGTGCATAGAGGGGGGTTTCTGATGATGTTGGTAAGATTGTAGAGTGAAAGAGGAGTGTAGAGAGCAGAGTGAGGGAGTAGATTGGGGACCATGAGAATGGTGGCTATATCGGGAAGGTTGATGGGTACTTGACGAGGGGGTGTGGTGCGATGAAGGCATGGAGAGTTGCATTGTTGAGCCATATGCCCTCAATCTCCACATTGAAAACATAATATTTTTGAGGGATGGAGAGGGGAGATTCTAAACACACGCCACATTTTTCCTAATGAGCATCATTTCTTATAGTACCAGATAATTTAAAAACCTGATGTTTTTTTTCTTAGTGAGCACCATAAATTTTCCAACTTTAATTCCAATCTCTATCTCATAACTATTTTTTTCCAACCCATTTTTCCTAGTGAGCACCAACCCTAGCTCCTTACTTCTTTGGCTGATCGCCTCCTCCCGCATCACCGATCTTTCCGTTACTGCGCGAGGCCGCAGCTATCGCAGCTCGCCGGTTGCTCCCTTCCACTATCATAGCCTGCCGCTCATGAATGAGAGTAGGTGAAGGGTCATGGTACTCACTAAGAAAAGAGTCATGCCCATTTTTGTCCAAAAAAATGACAAACATTTAATTAATTCAAAGTTTCTGATGTAGGACGGAAGCATATTAGGGTTAGAGGTTTGGGAATTCTGGATTTTTTGAGAGATTTAGGGAAAAAAAAAGAGATTCAGAAATCCACCTAGGTGAATCCACGCTCACTCTCAACGAGTCCATGTGGAGAAATTTTTTTAGAACACGGCGAATCCATGCAGTTTTACAAAATTCAATTCTTTTTTCATTATTCAATATTTTCGAAAACTTCATGCAAAGCATATTTATAGGAAAAATAAAAAAAAACTATTCCTAGCAAAATTCAAATAAAATCTTATCAAATAAAATCCTATCAAAACTAAATTAAATCCTATCATATCTCAAAAATAAATAAAATTATCTCATATAAAAAATCTGATCTCCATCAATTCTCTCCGCCTTAGAAATATAAACTTCTGGTGAATGTCGATGTGATAATTATCAAGCAAATCTGGGTTGAGCTACTGGATTTTTTTGCTGTGCAACCAAGTGCAATATTAATTTGGATGTCCACGCTAGTACACTAAATAATGTTGATATCCACAATCAGTAATCGAAATAATCTCATTATTCAAAATGTCTGCAATCACGTCTAGATGATGATTACATAGAGCAGGAGGAGGTGGTGTACGAATGGAAAAATGTCGACGCTCTAGAGAAGCTGATGACGGTAGATCCAGAATAACTCTGGGATAACTAAATGGAGCATAATATGGAGTCAGATCCTCGATATTGAAAACTGGATTGATCACAAGATTATGGAAAATTGTAAGCTCATAAGTATTAGAACCAATCTTCTTCAAAACTCGAAAGAACCCATACGTTGAGCATGAAGCTTCTTCAAGGTTCCTTGAGGGAACCTCTCTGAATGCACTCTAACCATTACTTGATCATCAACTGCAAATTTCTGCAAATATTTGTACAAATCTATTAGAGACTTGTAGTTATCATTACTAATCGCTATTTTTCAATGAATGTGATCATGCAAATGATTTGCCAAAGACGCGACTGTTCGCCGCAAAAGCTCCTTTTCTTCCTTCCATTGAATACATCTTAGATTACAACGGAAGTGAACAAGATAGAAAGAGAACAAACGAGAGGATTTTATATTGCAATCTCTCCCTTTTACAATGTGTTGTGTGGGATCTGTGGCGATGGGATCATAGTAGTTCCTTTGGACAATCGAACGTCGAACTCTTCTCTCTTGAAGATATCGGCCGACTGTAGAAGATCTTCTCTGGTCTTTCCCTAACTCAAGGCTCTGTGCGTAACTTGAATTCTCTAAGTTGTCGAAAAGAAAATGATCACCAAAGGCTTCAAGGCTCTCCCGCGTACTTGAATTGCCAAAGGATAAAAAAGAAGACTTCAGAGTTGAAAAAGAAGACCCCTAGGGTTTCACCAAGAAGGTATTTATAGCCCCAGGTTAATGCAATAGTTTCTATTTAAACAGAATTTGCATTTATTAAGGATTCCAATCAAATATCTTAGTTTTGATTTAAATCTCTTGATTTAGAGTACTGATTAGACTTGATTTGGGTATTCGGATAAGCCCAAATCATAATCTCAATCAATTTGAGATTCTAGTTATCTGCTCAGCGGAGCTTTAATCGTATCAAAACGCAGTGCTAAATAACCAGAATGCGGAGCTAACGCGAAGCTATCGCTTTTTACTCAACGCGAGGCTAAAACTAGCCAGACGCGGGGCTGCAGAGTTAGCTCCACGTTCTGTTGTGGAAAATCTTTTTTACTTAGAAATTTTCACTGCCAACAGAACCCCCTCCAAAATTTTCAAAATGGCTTAGAGCTTGGCAAATTTTGAAATACTTTGGACATTTAAACGCGGAGTTAAAATACTAAATTTATCTCGCGTTATGCTCGCCTACGCTGAGCTAATCAGCTTCACTTTTTCAGTGAAATGAGTAATTATTTTATTAATTACTCTTGAATTTCTACACCGAACACCAAGCGGCGGAAATGTTGTTTAAATAGAGCTCTTGGGTCATCTTCTTCCTTATTGGGAGATTTGAAGAATCTGGAGCTCCGGCGATCGAGTGATTCATGTCGATGAATAATATTCGACCGATCTTCCCTCAATTCTCCGTTTAGAATGTTGCTCCAGAAGAGTACGGCTTCATGCACGTTGGTCGTCGAAGTAGACACAACGGCGAACCAGTCTCTGCAGCGATTTTTTGAAGGTAAAAACCTTAACTTTTAATCTTCTAAGAACCATTCTGAGATGTTTTGGCTCGGTTTTAAACCGGCCAATTGTTATTTCACCGGCAAGATCGCCGTTCTCCAGCCGTAAGGCCTGAAGAAGAAGGAGAAGTCAGTGAGGAACACTGATCTTTCTCTACGCGAAGTTATCGCGTCATCCTCGCGCTTGAAATGCAGGGCTATCTTAATTAGCAGTCGCGTTCTTACGCGAGGCTATTAAAGAGAAGGTAGAGAGAAACTCTGTTACGCGAAGTTATCGCGTCTTCCTCTGCGTTTTAAAATGCGAGGCTATTTCAACCAGTAGTACGCGAAGTTAGCTTAACTCCGCGTTCTTATACTTAGAAGATTTTCTAAGTTTTGTCGAACTCCTGATTCTTCTTTTGCAGTGAACCAGACTCAGCCTAATGACTTGCTGACATCTCCAGTTAATGTGAAGTGTAGCTTTTCCCTGATATGTTTTCAAAAGCTAGCTGTGCATCCATCTTCATCAGTAAAAGTAACTCCAAGGAAGCCAGAAACATATGCCTCGCAGTTTTCAAGGCTCTGGCTCCTTTTGAAGGAGTTATAAGGACTCTGCGGCAGCCCATTAAGTTTTCTTGAGGATCATTTCTGTTAGATGATAATCTCTGTTGCTTTCCAAAGCGATACAGATGATCATCTAAGGGCTTGCAGTACTTCAAATCCAACTTGTGCATCTTCATTTCAAATGACAGATCATAGTTGACATTTGCAGAGGAGATCTTTTGTATTTGAATCCTGGAATTGAGCTTCAACACCCCACAGAGGAATCTTGCCATTAGGAAATTGATGAGTCGATGAATATGTGTAAGCTTTTGGGAAAGCTATAACTCCCTCTTCTTTGTAATCTTTTCTTTATGAATAAAGACAAATTATTTTCTTTTCTATCTGTCAGCTTCAAGAATCTTGCTTGCTCAACAAAGAGATGGTTTATAATTTTGGTAAAATAATCTAAGACTCATTTGCGTAACTTAGATCATTGATACCAAGATGATCGGGTAAAGATCATCTTAACTTAGGCGGAAGTGCCTGACTGCACTAGCCATAAATCCAAGTTCTTCATAAGAACGCGAAGCTAAAATACCAAGTTAGCCTCGCGTTTTGCGGAGTTGCGCAGAGTTAATAACTTCGCATTTTCCATCGTCACGTGAGGCTAATAGCTTCGCGTTTTTGGAGAGTAACTGATCAGTCATTTTCTTGGAAATTCGGGCCGAACTCCAAGAGGCGGTTTCTTTCATTTAAATGAAGTCTATATTCTTTTTCTTCTCACTTCACTTAAGAATTTTCCAGAGACCTTAGAGATTCAGGCGATCAGAGCTCAGACGACCCGAGCGTTTTCCGACCGATTTTCTCCCGATTTCCCGTCGATTTTCCTCAACTTTTTGAGAAATGGCGCCCAAGACTATTGCCTCTTCTCGCGCAGCCCCATCGTCGGCGACTGGTGCAAGCAGTGGTAGCAGCGGCCATGGCAGCGACGCTCCAGCCCACACTTCGCCTATTGGGGGTAAGAATCTCTCTATCAAGCCTCTTTAAAACATTTCTAGAGTGATTTGGCTTGATTTTAATTGACCGATCACCTCTTTTATCGGCGAGATCGCCGTACTCCGGCCGCAAGGCTTGGAGAAGAAGAAAAGCCTCTGGCTTTCTTCTTTCACGAAGTTATCGCGTCATCCTCGCATTTTAAAATGCGGGGCTATTTTAAGTAGCAGTCGCGTTGAAACGCGAGGCTCTTTTAAGTAGCAGTCGCGTTGAAACGCGAGACTCTTTTAAGTAGCAGTCGCATTGAAACGCGAGGCTCTTTTAAGTAGCAGTCGCGTTGAAAGGCAAGACTCTTTTAAGTAGCAGTCGCGTTGAAATGCGAGGCTCTTTTAAGTAGCAGTCGCGTTAAAACGCGAGGCTATTTTGTCTTCTGCACGGTCTAATTTTTTAGATTCGAGCGGAGTTACTTTTAGCTTCGCGCGTCTAATTTTTGGCTTCGCGGGGAGTTACTTTTAGTTTTGCGCGGTCTAATTTTTAGTTTCGGGCGGAGTTACTTTTAGCTTCGAGCGGTCTAATTTTTAGCTTCGCGCGGAGTTACTTTTAGCTTCGCGCATCCATACTTAGAAATTTTTTTTGTTTTGTAGAAACTTTTCTAACTCTGGCACTTCTTTTTGTAGTTGGGTACTCAGCGGAAGCTCTTCCCCATAAGCACTATTTTGGTTTTGCTGGTGGTTCTGATCCATCAGCTCAATTTCGCTTCACCACCATCCTGACGGCATATAACCCTAATTTGAGAGACCGTAGGGAGAAGTTGATCAAATATCATCCCACTACTGTATGTGAGATTATCACTGATGCAACCTTCGAAGATGTGAACAGAGAAGTGCTAGAAAAACCCGTATTTCTCTTTGGGGACCAAATGGGGCAATCAGACGAAATCCTATCTGAAGAGGATTGCATGTGGATATATAACTCTGGCGAATCTTTAATGCTTCTGCCTGGAATGGATCGTAGCTATCCCCTGATCTACCTTCAAAGGTTGGTGATGCCTTGGGAGTTAAAGTGGGGACTAACTCAAGAACAAGATGGAGTCCCAATAGGTAGATTAACCGCCCATGGGGCTTATCAAGATGGCCCCACTAGATGTATTACTGGTTTGCTTCTAGGCCGTTTTGGCAAGGAGCTCCCAGTAGGAGAAATTTCGATCCGCGCAAGAACTTTCTTAAGTGAGTTCCTGGCGAAGGAAGGCCAATACCCGGCTAGCGACTTTAGGATGCCTGGCTGGGTCTACTCTTCTGGCAATATGTGGTGGGCCCGCCTTATTCAGTACATGTTGGATTCTCATGAACCCATTCTGCAGGAGATTGGTCTGTACAAGGCCATTAGAAACGTTCAATTCTGATTCCCTCAGAGTGCTTATCATTTCTTCTACCATCTGGAGGTGTACAACCCCGAGACCTGCACTCTTTTTACACCAGTGGGTGAGGTAGGGTTTGCTCTCCACGAGATGTTTGAAGTATCTGGGTTCTCAATGGGCGAAGTCCCCTACGAGGAGTATATCCCCACTACTGAGGAGTTGAACATGCTACTGGCGAAGGACGAGCGCATCTATGCCATATACTGGGAAATGATGTGCCACTATCGCATCTGTGCTAACTTAGCAGGTGTACGTAACCAAGGTATCAGCCACAAGAAATGGGTTAATTACCTCTTCGCCAATTTGAATTCTAAGGATAGTTCAACAACTATTCATGGCCATGCTCCTATCCACACCACAGAGATCGATTGTCGTATTGCCAAGACCCGGCTTATGTATTATACCACTGATTCCAATGAAGGCGGATTCGGTCCTGGTATCTCTTTCAAGAGTTACCACTATCAGGCTCAGTCTCCAGTGTCTAACAGAGACCTTATTGCTGGGTTCTTGATATTGTGGCTTAAGTGATGTGTAGTGCCATTACTGCCAAAATAGGCAATTGCAATGACTGTGGTCTATCTAGCAGTCCTCCTTGCATATGGCCATCCTTTCGGACTTCTTCCCATTATGGTGTGCAATCTACAGCATGGATTGCGAACACTCTACAATGACTTCATCCCTGCCGATAAGGGCAAGGGAAAAGGGAAAGGCAAATCGAAAGAGATCGCCCCGGTGAAAACTCTGAATCCTAGGGTGAAGCTTCCTTACACTTATCTGATGGCATGGCTCGTTTTACACTGCCCTTCTCTAATGAGTGCTGCTTCACGCCGCTCAGGTGACAAGTGTTACCTTATGGAGCTATACGAGCGCTCCACATGGAAGCAGCACTATATGTCCCAAATCCGTAAGACTCTCCGGCAATACCAGAACTATGAGATTTTCAGGTGCTTCCCCGACTTTCCTGGTGGAGGATACGGATTGAAATTAAAGGATATTACAGGAGCAAACAATTTTACTGCCTTATCCTCCGGAGCGTTCTGGTGGCTTCTTAATATCCGGCCCGGGCATCTGGTATACCGTCAAGACAGCAAATGTCTTATCGAACCGTATATCCCGAGTCGTTTTGCTCAACAATTTGGATATTCCCAACTTTATGTGGGTAATCCAAGCAAGAGTCTTGCCTATGAGGGGAATTTGTACGAAGGTGCTCGAGGCTGGTTTCATTTCACAGCTGGTGGGACCGGAGCTGAATTTGCTCTTCCATAGAAGTCGCCAGAATTGGCCATGACTCTCAGTTTTTGCACATGGTATCGCGTTGCAAATGGTGATGTGCCTCGCTTCTCCATCAACCGAAACTGTTGCAAGGAGATTGAGGCTTTCTACAATAGCCGCCAAGGTACTTCCAGAGTTAGAGTGAAAGGAATAGATGAATTCCTTTGTGTCGTGGCTGAACCATCAGACGTCAGCGAGTCTGGCGATGATGATGATAATAATGATGATGACGACCTTGATGTTGGAGGTATTTCCCAACCTGTCGTCATTCGCCCCTGGAGCCCAACCCTCAAACGCCGCGGTGCCCCAAAGAGAGGGCCTGCCACAAAGAAGAAAAAGTTGGCTCCGGGAACCCTATTAGCCCCACAACAAGCAGCTGTCAAATTTGCTTCAGATCTGCTGGCTTCAACTCTACCTCCAGTGTCGGCAGAGGAGAGTGAACCTGCTGGAGTTCCAAGTATTCCCGAGGTTCTAGCTCCTCCGACCGTAGAACCTGTTGAACATCCTGTGGCGCAACCACTTGGTAGTGAGACGGGTACGCTTTTGGAGATGACGCTGGCTCCCCCTTCAAGTCCAACAACTGGACTTGTATCTCCAAGTATAGTTCCTTCAGCTCTTAAGCTCTTTGTCCATTGTTTTATTTTATCATTATGCTTAACACCATTTGATTGTTTCCTGAAATGCAGGTGGTCAACTCCTCTTGCCCATGCATTCGACTACCCAAGTGGAGTCTGATGAGAGGGTGGACTATTCGGGCGCTACTGACTCAGTGGGTGGTTTGGGTAGCTCTTCCAGTGAATTTGACACCGACTATTTTACGCTGACCACATGCCCAGTTCCTTCATCAATTCCTCCTGTAGATGAGCTAGGGAGTGATGAGAGAACGGAAGTTGTCATTGCGGCCGCTGCAAAAGAGGCTACACCGTCTCCAAGTATGCCGTCTCCAATGCCACCGGTCTGCTCCACGGAGACCTTTCCAGTGGTCTCCGGTGCACCTTCTGCTCCTCTGTCAGCGATTTTAACACCATCTATCGTTGTTGCTGCTGAGATACTTGTAAATCCTCATGCTCCAAGTGTTCCCGCAGGGGATGAGGAAAACTTGAGGTTCTCATTTGAAGCTACTTCTGCCACTGGAGGAGCTTCTGGTGGGGACACTCCCTCATCTTCTCCTGTTGGTGGCACTGCCCGGGTACCTTGTACTAGCGACGCTTCTCCTTGGGTTCCCAGTTTAGCCAGATCCGCATTGGCTTTATTGGCCCCGCATATTACGAGTCTAGTATAGGGACGGACTTCTTCCTCTTCAACTCCCATAGATACCGCTCCTTCTCCAGTGATGCCTTCTTTAGCACTGCCTGCCTTAAATATAGACACTGTAGACCCTCTTGAAGAAATCTTCAACTACAGTGTTAATGATTTTATGCATTGCTAAGAAGATGCATCGAGATGACGCTCGCCGGGAGAGATTTCCTTAATCTCGGACGTCCGATGTTATTAAGTTATTTGGATAATATTGAAAGGATCTGGGGACGAGACCGAGCAGCTCCTTACCGGGCCCGCCTTGCAGACTTGGAAGAGCAAGTACGTACGCTAGACACAGTTCGCCAAGCGGACGTGGAAACGATTACCGCAATAGAGTTATCGCGGCTTCGGGTGGAGCTAGTGGCGCGTCGAGAAGAATTAATATGCCAAGAAAAAGGATGGTCTCGGGAATTGGCAGAGCTCTAGGCTAGTCGGGAATCTATTCTTAGGGATTTGAAGGCGGTGAATTCCAGAATTGAGGGGAATCAAGCCGCCATCCTTAAGGCCCAGGAAACCATTGCCAAGGCTTGGGCGGTCTTAGTAACCAATGAGCTTCAATTAGGGGAGGCCGTTAAGAAGCAGGAAGCGCTGATCCTTCAACGGGAGCAGGTTGAGCAGGAGGAGGCAATAAGAAGCCGTGCTATGGAAGAGTCACGTCAGCATCTAACTCAGCAACCTGCAATAAATGATGATGACTTACTCCAGCAGGCTCAACACTCTGTAGAAGCAACCCGTCATCAAGTAGTTGAAGAGGCGATTAATAAGTTGAAGCTCCTACGAGATTCATAGTTTTCTTCTATTCTTTTATTCTTCATTTTTTTTGTAATAAGAACTTGTAATAAAATAAAGAATTTTTGTAACTTCATTCTTTGGTCGATGAAATAAAGATAATCATTTGATTCTTTTACCAGTTGGCTACAGAATTTGTTTGCATAACAGATAACCTGTCATCAAAATGATTTAGTTGTTTTGGCATGGCTCTTCTGCGTAACGTAGACTGATAATACCGAGGTAATCGTGTAAGGATCACCTGATTTCGGCAGAGGCGGCTAATTGCGCATGCCTAGAATTTAGTTGGCGGCAGTTCAAGTTTCTCATGGGTAACTTGAATTGGGCACATCAAGTTTAGGTCAGAGGTGCTCAATTGCGCATGCCTAAGAAGAAGACTGGAGGCGGTTCGTAACTTGAATTGGGCACACCAGATTTAGGTCAGAGGCGCTCAATTGTGCATGCCTAAGATGAAGTCCAAGCGCTCAATTGCGTAACTTGAACAAGTGGAGGCGGTCCAAGGCTCTCTCGCGTAACTTGAAGTGGGCACACCACGATGGTCGGGTCAGGATCCATCAAATTTAGGTCAGAGGCGCTCAATTGCGCATGCCTAAGAAAAAATTTGGAGGCGGTTCAAGACTCTCTCGCGTAACTTGAACTGGACATACCAAGTTTAGGTCAGAGGCGCTCAATTGCGCATTTCTAAGAAGAAGTCCAAGTGCTCAATTGTGTATCTTGAACAAGTGGAGGCGGTCCAAGGCTCTCTCGCGTAACCTGAACTGGGCACACCAAGTTTAGGTCAGAGGTGCTCAATTGCGCATGCCTAAGAAGAAGACTGGAGGCGGTTCATAACTTGATCTGGGCATACCAGATTTAGGTCAGAGGCGCTCAATTGCGCATGCCTAAGAAGAAGTCTAAGCGCTCAATTGAACAAGTAGAGGCGGTCCAAGGCTCTCTCGCGTATCTTGAACTGGGCACACCACGATGGTCGGGTCAGGATCCATCAAATTTAGGTCAGAGGCGCTCAATTGCTCATGCCTAAGAAGAAGTTTGGAGGCATTTCAAGGCTCTCTCGCGAAACTTGAACTGGGCACACCAAGTTTAGGTCAGAGGCGCTCAATTACGCATTCCTAAAAAGAAGTCCAAGCGCTCAATTGCGTATCTTGAACAAGTGGAGGCGGTCCAAAGTTCTCTGGCGTAACTTGAACTGGACACACCAAGTTTAGGTCAGAGGCACTCAATTGTGCATGCCTAAGAAGAAGTCCAAGTGCTCAATTGCGTATCTTGAACAAGTGGAGGCAGTCCAAGGCTCTCTCGCGTAACTTGAAGTGGGCACATCACGATGGTCGAGTCAGGATCCATCAAATTTAGGTCAAAGGCGCTCAATTGCCCATGCCTAAGAAGAAGATTTGGAGGTGGTTCAAGGCTCTCTCGCGTAACTTGAACTGGGCACACCAAGTTTAGGTCAGAGGCGCTCAATTACGCATGCCTAAGAAGAAGTCCAAGCGCTCAATTGTGTATCTTGAACAAGTGGAGGCGGTCCAAGGCTCTCTCGCGTAACTTGAATTGGGCACACCAGGTTTAGGTCAGAGGAGCTCAATTGCGCATGCCTAAGAAGAAGACTGGAGGAGCATACTTTCAGGGATATTAAGCATAGTATTTCTTCAGAAATTTGCCATTGATTGGCATCATCATCCTGTCGCCATTCTGATTCATTAAGCGATAAGCTCCACTGGAGTACACAGTCTGCACAATAAACGGTCATTCCCACTTGGGTTCAAATTTACCCTTAGTCTTGTGGGTTAGCACCATTGGCCTTTTAACAGCCAGAACCAAGTCTCCTTGTTTAAAGGTCCTTGGTTTAACGTTCTTATTGAACGTTTGTGAGATTCGGGCTTTATACAACTCAATTTGTTATTGAGCCCTGAGACGCTTTTCATTCAACGCCTCTAGTTCTTTCAATCTTTATTGATGGCGCTCTTCTGTCGTCATCTTTGTGGTTAAAGCCACTCTTAATGAAGGTATCTGGATTTCAAGAGGCAAGACGCCCTCACTTCCATAGACCAAAGAGAATGGGGTAGCTTTGGTAGGGGTACGAACAGTGGTGCTATAAGCCCACAGGCACTCCCCCAACTTCTCATCCCAATCTAGTTTATTGGAAGAGACGAACTTCCGAAGGAATTTAATAATTGTCTTGTTGAAGGCTTCGGCCAACCCATTAGCTGTGGGGTTATATGGCGTTGAAGCAATATCTTTGATTCTGAACTTATTGTAGAATCTGGAGAATCCCTGACTGATGAATTGCGGACCATTATCATGAATGATCCGTCGGGGGACGCCGAAACGGTAAATGACATGATGCTTGACGAACTTGATCACATCTGTCGTTTTCACCTCTTTCATGGGCACAGCTTCGGCCCATTTTGAAAAATAATCGGTTATTGTAAGAATAAACCGATGTCCTCTGGATGACGGGGGAGTTATAGGCCCCACAATGTCCATTCCCCATGCCTCAAATGGCCAACTAGCAACGGTATTGTGCAAGTATTCTGGGGGTTGATGAATAAAATTGGCATGTATTTGGCATGCATGGCACTGTTTAGCGTATGCCATTGCTTCCGTGATCATGTTCGGCCAGTAGTATCCCAGCCTTCTTATGCGGTCTCCGAGTTTTGGACCGGGCTGATGAGCTCCACATACTCCATCATGTGTTTCCCTCAGCACTTCATCTGTTTCTGCCTTTGATATGCAGCGTAGCAGCAGACCATCCCTTAACTTTTTATACAAAGTCTAAAGCTTATGGTCATAATAAAATCTTTGGGCCTTCTTCTTTATCGAGACGGCTTCCTTTGGATCTTCTGGTAATATCCCATGTAAGGCATAATCCACAAACGGAAATCGCCAATCATGGGGTTCCAAAGTTAAGCTTGTCTGGCACACCTCTTTATTTTGAAAAACAGTATCTGGATGGAGGAGCTCTCTGCTTCCAATGGTGATGCTTTTCGCTTCACCCGGCAGGATCGCCAATGTTGCTGCTAATGCGGCAAGGGCATCTGCATATACATTCTCATTCCGAGATATATGAGAGATGTAAAATTGCTCAAAATACCCAGCTAGTTCGATGGCCAGCTGATGATAGGGAATGAGGGCTTCATGTCTGACTTCATACTCGCCTGTCATCTGATTGATGATGAGTTTAGAGTCTCCATATACCTCTAAATAATTCACCCCCAGTCGCAGAGCCATTTTTAGGCTGATAATGAGCGCATTGTATTCCGCTACATTATTCATGCACGGTTCTGTCAATGAGTAACCGTTAGGTAATATATGTTTATGTGGGGATATTAGCACAACCCCCACTCCAGCAGCAGATCGTCTGGCAGTACCATCAAAGAACATTTGCCATGATTGTTCCTTGCTAACTGTGTTAACCTCCGACGTCTGTTTGGAACTAGACCAGATTAGATGGTCTGCTAAGAAATCGGCAATAGCCTGTCCCTTCATTGCTTTTTGAGGAACAAAGTGTATGTCATAGGGCGACAGTAGCAGAGCCCATTTCGCTAACCGGCCATTTAAGGATCCCTGCTTTGTTATCAGAATTTTCAGGGGATTAACCCGTGATATGACATGAATTGTTTGCCCAGAAAAATAGTGTCGCATTTTCTGAATAGCGAACACTAGGGCTAAACATTCCTTTTCAATCAGGGTATACCGCTGTTCGGCCCCGATCATTATCCTGCTTAAATAATAGAGGGCATGTTCATGGCCGTGCTCATTATATTGAGCAAGTAATGCTCCTAAAGCCTTATCCATGGCCCTTATATATATAAGGAAGGGCTGCCCAGGGACCGGTGCCATAAGAACGGGAGGTTTGGTGAGGTATTCTTTGAGATCATAAATGCCTGTTGACATGCCTCATCCCACACGAAAGAAACCCCTTTCTTCATGAGCCGAGAGAACGGCTGGCAACGCCCTGACAAATTGGAGATGAAGCGCCGGATATAGGCTAACTTTCCTTATAACCCCCTCAACTCTTTAAAATTGCGGGGAGGCGGCATCTTGCTAATCGCTTTTACCTTTTCAGGGTCGAGGAAAATTCCTTTTGAGGTTATTATGAACCCAAGGAATTTCCCGCTGGACACCCCCATGAATGACTTAGTGGGATTCATCTTCAGATGATGTTTCCTCATGAGATCGAAGACCATTCTTAAGTCCTGAAGGTGGTCCTTATTAATTTTACTTTTGACCGCCAAGTCATCCACTTTACCGTTTTGCGCAGGTGTTCTTTGAATATAGTGCTCATCGCATGTTGATAAGTGGCACCGGTATTTTTCAGCCCAAATGGCATCACCGTGTAGCAGTATACCCCCAGCGGCGTTCTGAAAGCTGTATACTTTTCATTATCTGGGTGCATCTTGATCTGGTTATAACCTGAGAAGCCATCCATAAAGGACATCCTCTCATAACCACAAGTATTATCAATCATCACATCGGTGATGGGCAGTGGAAATTCATCTTTAGGACATGCAGCGTTCAGATCTCTAAAATCGATGCATATCCGGATTTTGCCGTTCTTTTTACGAACCGGCACTATGTTAGCAACCCAATCAGGGTGCTGTTCTTCACGGATAAATCCAGATTTTATAAGTTTGTTGACCTCAGTAACTATTGCCTCCATCAATTCCGGTCGAAAACGCCTTTGTTGTTGTTTAACAGGTTTGACATCTTCTTTAATATTTAACCGGTGTGTGGCAATCTAAGGATCAAGACCGGGCATGTCTTCATAACTCCATGCGAACACGTCTATATACTCTTTGATAAGAGGTATAAGTTCCTCCTTTTCTAAGAGAGTCAGCGTGTTGCTTATGAAGATGGGCTTTGGATTTTCTTCCGTTCCCATGTTAACTTGAACCAATTTGTCTTCAGTGGGCGGATCACGCTGTTCAAAGTGGACATCCCAGAGAGTGTCCATATGCTTAGCCCAGGAATCATCCTGAACATCAATTTGTTCCTCGTCGCTTTCTGATGCGACTGAAACCATATTGGCTGTCAAGGACTGAAACCAGGCGCCGGTACTTATATCTGAATCATGATTGGGTGAAGATGTATCTTCCTTGGCCGAAGAACTCTCTTCTTGTCCGGAGGGTGATGAGGGAGGAGTAGATACATAGCCCAACCCCCTGCGAGTCTTCTGATAATAATCAGGGCTCTTTCCTCTCGGTCCGAATGAGGGTATAAGATTCTGTCGCCCTTTCCCAAAGTTTAATCCCGGTTTCTGGGTAAAATTATAACCCATCTTCTCCATCATTTGCTAGGATTTTTGTTCATACAGGTGAAATTAGGATGATGTTTGTTCATCACTTTCACTGTTTTGTCTTCGCCGGGGTGACGTAATTAGCCTGCCGAACATAATCGGCTTTTGGGATCCTCGTCGAGGAGGCACTTCGAAGTAGTGACATTTTCTCTCAACTATTTTAGACTGAGAGAGGAGGGATGACCTAAGTGGCAAATGATATGTCGCCAAAACTTCAAGTTTGGATAGGCCATCCACTTCGGTGGAAGTACAAGAGGGTTCAGACTCCGTAGCTACATCATACTCGTAGACTAACTTCATATTCTCATTAATAACCCATTCACTCTCTATTACATCGGTTATATTATTGTCAAGACTCAAACTAAAATCTAAGTGAGGGTTGATTTCATAGTCACCCCCATCGTCTTCTTCAGAAAGCTCATATTCAGTATCTGCTTCATTGCCACTGTCATCGGGCTCTTGAAACTTGCTGCAATCATCACTGGAGACTTCATGGGATGGTTTATAAAGTGCAGTATGCATGAAGTAATTCTCCAGCCCTTTGAATGGTTGCTTATCGGCAATTAGTGTCCGGACTTCTCCTTTCTCATCGCAATATTTCATGCATTGGTGAAGAGTCGACGGGACTATCATGTGAGCGTGGATCCAAGGCCGTCCCAATAAAATATTGTAGGAGGTATCTGCATCAATAACGTAGCATGTAGCTTCCGTCCTCAAATCCCCGATTTGACATCGGAGTCGGATTTTTCCGAGGGGACGGCTATTATTGGCATTAAACCCATATATCATTGTATTAGTTGGTGTCAGACGATGGAGGGAAATCCCTAACAGCTGCATCAACCTTCTGGGCACAACACTTAGCGCAGAACCTGGATCAATCTGAATTCGGTCCACCTTTGTGGATCTGACATATCCGGTGAAATATAAAGGCCTGTTATGCTTTATATTCTCACCTGCATGTCTTCAGGGGAGAAGACAATTTGTGGGACCTGCCTCCTCACTTGGTGACAGTGGGGGCAAGAGTCCTGTTCTTGATCGGCCGGCTCGACTATCTGAGCTAAGAATGATTTAGAGTCTGCCGAGGCCTCTCTTAACGCTTCACGTGTTGATTTTGATAACCTCAATAATTCATAAAGCGTTACTCGTGCTGGAATGTTAGCCAGCTGAGCAATTATGTCAAACTTGAAGGTAGACTCCTTGGCTCCTTCATCTCTAATAGGATTCTTCTGGAAACGAAATCCTTTCTGCTTTGCGGGTTTTGCAAGTTCTGCATATATGTCTTTCGGATCTACTCTAGTATAGTCCTTAAGATATGTCTTCCCAGATCGAGTACCGGAAGGGCCTGCCCCATCTTGATGAGTGGCCATAGTTTCGGGCTCTTCTTCAGAATCTGTGAAGCATCCCGAAGCTATATATTCTTCCTTTATTTCTGCAGAAATGACATTAACAGTCTGCTTCTTCCCTTGACCCCCTGTAGTAGTCCACTGTTCATCTTCTAGCAAATCAGGGTGAACCCACATAACTTTCCCCTTTTGGGTTGTCACGGGGACAAGTCCTTCTTGGGCTTTGTTGTGAGGATCAAGGTTTTTTGTAACCATTTTACCCTTTGGGATTGGGGTCACTCCTGCGGGGAACTCATGGGTTCCAACCACTATAGTTGCCATATTGGCAGTGACCTTCTTCTGCTCTTCCTTAAGCGTCAGAACTCCAGTTTCTATTAGTACTTGGATTCTGTTCTTAAGGGGGTAACAATCCCTAGTAGGGTGCCCAACATTTCGGTGATAGAGACAATAATTGGGGTCGTTGGTTTTACCAGCGTCCTCCGATTTTCTATTCTCCGGAAGTTTCAGCATTCCTTTCTTCTGGAGCAGGTAAAAGAGGATAGGCATCTGTTTCGCCTTGAAAGTATAATTTCTCTTCTGCTGAGCTCTATTTTGCCTTGTGCCCTGCCGATTTTGGGGCTTCGGCTTTGGTGGAGGATTTGACTTTTGAGGAGCAGCTTCTGATGCCATCACCGCTTTTCCTTTATTATTGCTGCTATTTTGGGTATATGGTTTATTACCCCCAGTACTTCTTGATCCACGAGATTCTTCAACTCGGCGAATCAAGTCCTCGGCTTGCTCTCTCTATTTGAGCAAATCCCTCCATATCTTAGACTTTACGGCCCCCATTTTTAGGAGCACGTTAGTCTTTAGATTGTGTCGACAAGTCTCGAAGAGAGTTTCCTGAATCATTCCGTGTTTACAATGCACGGACTTCTTCCGGAACCTTTCTATAAAATCTTTGACCGTCTCTTGTTCCCCTTGTTTAGTTGCAAGGAGGGAATGAACCGTAATCTCGGTATCATCCTCGAAGAAATGCGAGAGAAATAATTTCTCTACATCTAACCAGGTATTAATAGTACCTGGGGGCAACTGCATGAACCAAGTAAAGGCAGGCCCTCGCAAAGTACTTGCAAATACTTTGGTCATAATCGGATCATTACCCATCAAATGTCTTGCTTGGGACAAGAAGTAATAAATGTGCTGACTGGACGATCCCTTCCCATCATATGGCTCTAACTTGAGCGGCTTATACTTCTGAGGGTATGGTACCATATCCCATTCAGGAGGATACGGTCTTGAGACCCCTGCTTCTTTTAACTCCTTTTTACGCATCAGCGCTTCGAGTTGACTTTGTAATTTTTCTATTCTCTCCATGTGGATCATGAAAAGAGAATTTATCCTCGTTTTCGTGCATCGAGTGGGCTTTCTCCTCCTGTTCTTCTTCATTCAGAGTTTCTTTACCCTTTTTGGCATTATCCTCAACAAATTTTGAGAGCATCACTTTAAGACTTTCAATCATCTTTTGCTACTCTCAAATCATTCTTTCTTAAGCTTCAAATCTCTGATTGATATCATCAGATTTGTCTGCCATGTGCGATGCTGATTTCTGTAGTCGAGATGACGTAGAGGATGGAGGCGAAGGTATAGTTGAATTATCATTGTTATCGTCGTAAGAACCCTTTGCGAGCCTCTTATAATTTCGAGGCGGGACGGCTCCTGATTTAAGTCGAGTGATATGAGGAGGTTCTTCATCACTCGATTCCGAATCATCATCCGTCTCTACAATCTTCTTGCCTTTCCCCACTATATTGGAGGTCACAGCTCTCCATTCTTTCAGGGAAGTAGTTCTTGTTTTCTTAGTAGGGTTCTTGTCCGACTTGGATAATCGGTCAAACACTGATGCCCTGCTCTTACTGCAGCCACAGTTGTCCATTACAGCGGATACTACTGTCATAAGCGGCTGGCAGTGACAGATAGGTTCAGCTTGAAGTTGTTCTATCCTCTCTTTTTGGACAGATACTCCCTGAGATCGGCGCCTTTAGCCATGGAGTCGTGGGACCCATTCAACCTTTGAGAGGGTCTAGGAACCCATTGAAGCTTCTTTGAATCACTGGAGTTCAGTTCTGGTCTACTGACGCGAAGTTTAGAAATAGCTCCGTGTTTCGTATTGCGGGCCTGAAGAGTAGCTCCGCATTTAGTATCGCGAGCCTGAAGAGTAGTTCCGCATTTATCTATGCTAGCATCGCGTTTTACGCTGGCTTGGCATGTTTTCAGAAGTTTCTCTTCTGTAATCTTAGCCTCGCGTGAAATAAAATTCCTATACGCTGGCTTGCTCTTGCGTTTATCACAAGTCATGACTTCGTGTCTAGCGCAATTTCTACGACTGACAATAATTTGCCAATCATCTTCGCGTTCCTCGCGAGTATTATGAATCTTGCATTTCTCGCAAGCATTACTAGCCTCACGTTTCTCGCTTGGCTCAGTATTAGCCTCGCGTGGAAAACACACGCTGGCTTTAGAGAATTTTTATACTTGCATTTCTCGCGAGTGTCAGAAGTCTTGCGTTTCTCGCAAGTATTACCAGCCTCGCATTTCTACTTGGCTTAGTATCAGCCTCGCGTGGAAAATCACATGCTGGCTTTAAAGAATTTCTATACTCGCGTCTCTCGCGAGTGCCAGATATTTTGCGACTAGCGCAAATCTTACTGGTTTCGCGTCTCTCGTTAAACTCAGTAATAGCCTCGCGTGGAATATCACACGCTGGCTTTTCCTTGCTTTTAAGGCAAGTTGTAACTTCACGTTTAATGCGATAGTGACTGGTCTCGCGATTAGCACGAGCCAATTTGCGAGGGACCATAGCCTCGCGTTCTCTGATATTAGCTCCACGTCCAAGGTGGGCTTTGAAGACTTTACGCCTTGCTCTCCGATTCCTATTTCGGAGTTGGGTTCTGGTCAATCTAGTTCCCAGGTCTTCTTCGGCAGTCGGAAGCTATTCCTCTGCTAGGATTTCCTGTCCGAGTATCGGCCCTATAGCCGCAGTCTCCAAGGATCCCCATTTCTCGGTGGATACCTTTTTACCCGTTGCTCGGGTATTGGAGCGTATGCGACGATAGTGTCTGTTCGTTGCAAAAGTTTCTTCGCTTCCTTCCATTGAATACATCTTAGATTACAATAGAAGTGAACAAGATAATAAAAGAACAAACGAGAGGATTTTATAGTTCAATCTCTCTCTTTTACAATAGTTTGTGGGATCTGTGGCGATGGGATCTGTCAAGCAGCTCCTTTGGACGATCGGTATGTTGAAATCTTCTCTTTTAAAGATATCGGCCGAATATAGACGATCTTCTCTGGTTTTGATTTGTTCAAGGCTCTCTCGCGTAACTCGAACTTTTCAAGAACTCCAGAAAGAAGACGGTGATTTTCTCTGATCTTCACGAACTCAAGGCTCTGTGCGTAACTTGAATTCTCCAAGATTTCAGAAGATGATCAGCAAAGGCTTCAAGGTTCTCTCGCGTACTTGAATTGCCAAAGGATCGATAGGAAACTTCCGATGCCATAAAGAAGACCAAAAAGAAGACCCCCTAGGGTTTCACCAGGAAGGTATTTATAGCCTCAGGTTAATGTAAGAGTTTCTATCTAAATAGAACTCGCATTCATCAAGGATTCCAATCAAATATCTTAGTTTTGATGGAATTCTGATTAGACTTGATTCGGGTGTTTGGATAAGCCCAAAATCATAATCTCAATCAATTTGAGATTCTTGTTATCTGCTTACGCGGAGCTTTAATCGCATCAAAACGCGACGCTAAATAACCAAAACGCGGAGCTAACGCGGAGCTATTGATCATCTCCGCGTTTTACTCAAACGCGAGGCTAATACAAGCCAAACTGCGGAATCAACGCGGAGCTATTAAACATCTCCGCGTTTTATTCAAACGTAGGGTTAATATAACCAAACGCGGGGCTATTGAATTAGCTCCGCATTCTATTGTAGAAAATCCTTTTAACTTAGAAATTTTCACTGCCAACAGTGTCGAGTATCGTCCAAGTCACCTGATTCAGAGGAGAGAAACTCCTCGTATTTCTGCTGGTCGATTTCAATGACCAGCGTGTCTACTTCGGATTCGACCATATCAACGTCCGATTGCGTCACAATCTCTTCATCAGTGAAAGAGATGGCTCCCACTGTGGTCGCCAGTTTGTTCGCCGCAAAAGCTCCTTTGCTTCCTTCCATTGAATACATCTTAGATTATAATGGAAGTGAACAAGATAGAAAGAGAACAAACGAGAGGATTTTATATTGCAATCTCTCCCTTTTACAATGTGTTGTGTGGGATCTGTGGCGATGGGATCTATAGTAGTTCCTTTGGACGATCGAATGTCGAACTCTTCTCTCTTGAAGATATTGGCCGACTGTAAAAGATCTTCTCTAGTCTTTCCCGAACTCAAGGCTCTGTGCGTAACTTGAATTCTTTAAGATGTCGAAAAGAAGATGATCACCAAAGGCTTCAAGGCTCTCCCGCGTGCTTGAATTGCCAAAGGATCAAAAAGAAGACTTCAGACGTCGAAAAAGAAGACCCCTAGGGTTTCACCAAGAAGGTATTTATAGCCCCAGGTTAATGCAATAGTTTCTATTTAAATAGAATTTGCATTTATCAAGGATTCCAATCAAATATCTTAATTTTGATTTAAATCTCTTGATTTAGAGTACTGATTGGACTTGATTTGGTTATTCGGATAAGCCCAAATCATAATCTCAATCAATTTGAGATTCTGGTTATTTGCTCACGCGGAGCTTTAATCACATCAAAACGCGGTGCTAAATAACCAGAATGCGGAGCTAATGCGAAGCTATCGATAGCTTCGCGTTTTACTCAACGCGAGGCTAAAACTAGCCAGACGCGGGGCTGCAGAGTTAGCTCCACATTCTGTAGTGGAAAATCCTTTTTACTTAGAAATTTTCACTGCCAACAGCGACTGAGGCATTAGGTCTATCACTTACGGAGAAGGGAAGAAGGTCTATAGGTTTTCTAAACTTATACCTATAACTATTTCAAATGGACTCAACCTAGAAGATCTATTAACCGAATTATTATATGTAAACTCCATTATATGCAAAACAAGATCCTACGTGGTTAAATAATCACTCACTAGATATCGAAACAAGTCTTCTAGACTACGATTTCTATCTGACCATCAATCTGTGAATAGTAAGCAGTGAAAAACTTAAGCATGGTACTCATTTTCTTCCAAAGAGTTCGCAAAAAATGATTCATAAACCGAACATAAGAAAAAATCGATTTAGAAAGACCATGCAAATGGACTAGCTCTTTACAAAATTAATGTGCAATATGTGAGGCATCCGAAGTTTTGAGGTAAGAATAAAATATGTCATCTTGGAAAATCTATACAACAACTAATATAACATTATGTTTCCTAAGTATACGAGGGAGGCCTAAAATAAAATCCATACTGAGGTGCTCACAAAGTGTAAAGGGTACGGGTAATGGTATGTAGATTCTGTTTCCTACCCTCAGTGACATGGCAAATCCTGCAATGCGACACAACTTGTGCAACATCATATTTAATGCTAGACTAATAGAATCTATCCTCTACAAAAATGATAGTCTTATCTCAACCAAAATGCCCAGCAATCCCTCCCACATACATTTTCTCAATCAAATAATCATGCAAAGAAGTATTGGGAATATATAAATGGGTGTTTTGAAACAATAAACCATCAACAATGATGATGCCATCTACTATAGTAGGAGGATCCTGAGTCAAAGAGATGTAGATGTCATCTAAATCCTGACAAGTAGGAAAATCGTGGATGATTTGATCAAAACCAACCACTTTTGCATTTATGATCTGTAAAGTGCTAAGTTTCTTGCTTAATATATCAATAGCTTTATTTTCAGTGCCAATATATTATTGGAGTATGAAATTAAACTCCTAAATAAATTCAAACCACTTAATGTGTTGATACCCTATTCTCATTTGGAAATTGATATAACGAAGTGTTTGATGGCTTGAATATAGAATGAATTACTGCATAAAATGTGGTAAATTGTTTGATGGCCTAAATAAATTCAAACCACTTAATCTTTAGTTACGTCAATGATGCAAACATTGCATTACTACATAAAATTCTTGATCATAAATATCGTAGCATTGTTTTGTCTCATTCAACTTTTTACTAAAGAAGGCAATAGGATAATTTTCTTGGTTCAAAACACCACCTACATTTACGCTTGAAGCATCACATACTACCTCACAAACCTTTAAAAAATTTAGAAGGTGAAGAATTAGAGAAGTAATTAACTTCTCCTTAATCTCCTCAAAAACTTAAGTAGCATATTTAGTCCACCGGAACTCCCATTTCTCAATACAATCAGTGATTGGAGCCATGATAGTACTAAATTCCTAACAAACCTCCTATAAAATGTGGCAAGACTATGGAAACTCCTAAACTCATGGATCGTATGAGAAGTAGACTACTCTTTTATGGTCTTAACTTTACTAGGGTCTGCTACTCCGTCTTTAGAGATGATGAACACGAGAAAATAAACAAAGAAATTAAGAATGCATATTTTTTTAGGTTGACAAAAGTTTCTCCTCACGAGGACTCTCTAAAAACTGTGTCAAGTGAGAAATATACTCTTTCTGCATTCGACTAAAGACGAGAATGTTGTCAAAATAGATAGAAATAATTTGCCTAAGAAAGAATGTAATATTTGAGTCATAACTCTTATAAACTTGTTGGGTGCATTAGATAAACAAAAAAAATATGACCAACCATTCATACAATTGGCCTTAATTTTAAATGCAGTTTTCCACTCATCACCCTCGTGGATACGAATCTTGTAATGCAAGGAAATAAGTCTTAAAATGTGTGTGCAAGCAGGCAATGAGTTGGCAAATAATAGTAACTCCAATAACAATTTTAAGCAGAATTCTACAAAAATTGCAAAATTTTGGTGAAATAGATAGGTTAGTTTACAGGTTACCAAGAGTTGAAGAAATTTGTGAACTTGTAATATGTCTTTTGGAGTCTCTTGAATATGGTTTGCTTGTTGAAGTACTCTAAACTCTACCATAATTGTTGGGAATTAAGTCTAGAAATGCAATGCTTTGAATCTGGCTTGAATTAGGCTCCAAACGGGCTTTGAATAGTGAAATTTTTCTTAACGGGTCTGCACTATCTTAATGGGTCTAGACTGTTATGACTGAACTCAACTCAAAAGTAAGGCGGATCAGATCTGGTTGCGAGTTGGGTTTGAAGTCTAATTAGAACCCAACTTGAATTAATGTGGGTTGGGTTTGACTTGTATGCGGGTTTACTAACCCAAAGCCGATTTAATACAAACCATCGATTCAATCTATACCCAAATCTTCTTTTCTTCCTTTTTTGCATTGTTGAGGAGGGTCGAGAGGCAGTGGCGAACTGGAGATTGAGGGTGGTGGGTCGAGGATGACTGGGATGAGGGCCGTGGGCTCAAGGGCAGAGGAAGAGGACGTTTGGGTTTGAAGGCGGCGGGTTGAGGACTTGGGTGATTAGGTTGAAGGCTTGGGTGGAGCCATTGACGTAGATAGGTGGTGGGGGTGAGGTGGCTGTGATGGTGGCAGGTATTTGGCCAGAGGGCGGCCGGTTGCTAGGTTGTGGGGAGAGCGGGGCTGTCGGGATGATGAAGAAAAAGAGGAAGAGTGGTGTTGTTGGAGAGAGAAAGGGGAGAGATTTTGGGATTTTCTCTCTCTTTGCACAGATCTGATGATCAGTTTTTTTTTTTTCAAATCTGGCTCAGATTTAATTTTCTCTTTTTTTTTCTCTCAAAAATAAAAATAAAAGCTGAAATAAAATAAGAAGGAGATGAAGATGGAAGGAAGAAAATGGAGATGGGACTGAAATTCTGGCTCTGATACTAATTTGATATATGATGGAAGCGGATTAGGGTTAGGAATTTGGAAAAATAAAAGAGTTCAGGAATCCACCCAGGTAAATTCTCACCCACTCTCAATGAATCCGCGAAGAGAGAAATCCATGTAGTTTCACAAAATTCATTTCTTTTTTTATTATTTAATAGCTCCAAAATACTTTATATAGAGCTTATTTATAGGAAAAATCCAAAAAATTAATCCTAACATAATTCATATAGAATCATGTCAAAAAAAATCCTATAAAAACTAAATCAATCCTATCAGATATCAAAAATAAATAAAATCATCTGATATAAAAAATCTTATCTCTAACAGTTTCCCATGGTGATCACTAAGAAAAATGTGGTGTGCATTTAGAATTTCCCGATGGAGAGAGAGGTGAAGAGAGGGAAATTCTAAATGAGCACCATATTTTTTTAGTGAGCACCATGACGTCATCAAAAACTAATTACAAATTTGTCCTAATTTTTTTAACAAAAAAAAAAAAAAAATTCTTCTCTCTTTTCTTAGTGAGCACCATTCCCTCCACTAATTTTCACCTTTTTATCTCTCAAATCCACTTCATCACCTGCGACAAATAAGGAAAAAAAAATTTCTTCTTGAAAATCCTAAATTTCCTTAAAAATTTTCAATTCTATTAGTTGCATCACTCTTTAGGGTTTGTTCAAGATAATTTTTTTTTAATTTTTTGTAGATCTGAGAAGGAAAATCCATTATTGGGTGAGGAGAGATTGACGAAGATGGAGAATAATAATACAAAATTGGCAAAATTTGGATGAATATCCATATTTAGAGGTTTGCTTAAATATTTTTTTAACTCAATTTGAAGTATAATTTAGAGTTACAGCGCGTCTTCGACAGTGAGGATCATCTTTTTGCAAACCCGGTTATCTGGATTCCGAACCCCGGTAGTGGGTGACTATTATGAGGCCTCGATCCCGAATAGTGCCTCACTGATACGGAGTTCCAACCCCAGACAACAATTTTCTAGTTGTGGGTTTCAATTTCAAAAAAAAAAGGAAATAGGAACATCATAAATTTATATTCACACAAAATAGTCTTAAATCTTTATCAACATATAGATTTATATACATGTAAGATATGTCTGGAAATTTCATAATTAACAGGTTAACGTATTACAAATATCAACAAACACCAATATACATAAACGTACATCAAAATATGTAAAATTTGTTTTAAAATATAAACTTCAAATATACATCATTATGCTTAACTATTTAAACATACATGTCAGAATAATACAAACGTCGACATAAAGTAACACATCAATGTCGACATATCTTCCTAATAGGGTTACATGGTCCTCTTCTCTTGAATTTTTTTGATGATTGGAGTCATTAGTGGCTTCGAGACAGTTTCCTTCCTTCTATTTGATACTGTAGGACGAATTCTGATGATTGTAGTTGATCTATCTGAGAAACAATAAAATTATAGGCAATGTGTCAATAGTGTTAGCAAGAATATAGGAATAATACCAATATAGGAATAATACCAATACAACAACCAGCGGAATCTAATAGTTAATTGAAGCGAAAAATAGCATAGATATAGAAAACACATATTTAATGTGATTTGGTAATGTGCCTACGCCCATGGGACACGATTGAAAGCTTCCACTATATCAAAAGAAGATTACAACTTTCTACTTTTCAACCACAAGAAAAATTGTGATGAAATCACACAAGATACAAGATCAAACTCTCACCTCGCAAAAGGAATATGATGATCATATTTGTGCTTTTGTGTTTCAGCCGCACCCACAATGGAAGCACCCCCTCCTTTGATTTTTCGTCGGCCAAAAATGTTGCAATAGCCGCTGCCAACTATTAATTCCTTCAGCCTCAACAAATTTATTGCAGCCACCACCTGATCAATTCTTCCCTTTGGCGAAAAGACTAAAATAGCCACCATTAATTTATTTCCTTTGGCATGAAACACAGAAACAACCACCGCCTTTATTTCGTGCTTTCGGCCAAAACACAGCAGCAGCCGCCTCTTTCAAAGAAAGACAAACCTAGGCCAATACCAAGCCCTAGCCTCACAGCCCCATACATATATATATGTATATATACATGTATATATATGTATATATACATGTATATATACATATATATACATGTATATATACATATATATACATGTATATATATATATATATATACATGTATATATATATATATATATATATATATATATATATATATATATATATATATATATATACATATATATATATATACATATACATATATATATATACATATACATATATATATACATATACATATATATATATACATATATATACATATATATATATATATATATATATATATATATATACATATATATATACCTATACATATATATATATGTATACATATATATATATGTATATATATATATATATATATATATATATAGATATACATATATATATACATATATATATATAGATATATATATATATATATATATATATATATATATATATATATACATATATATATATATATATATATATATATATATATATATATATATAAATATATATATATATATATATATATATATATATATATATATATATATATATATATATATATATATATATATATATCATAATGGATTTGGGCCAGGTTTGGACCTGTTTGTACGGACCAAACCCGCTACAGTAATAGGGTTCCATTAGCAACAATCTCCCACTTGGAGACCTATTGCAAAAATTGTAATCTCTATACATAATAATCTTAGTGTCCAAAAAGTCCATATTTTAGCATTCAACACAATGCACCAAAGTTGAGCAATAGCTTAACTTTTTCCATCAACTGGTTTTGTTAACATATATACATGATTCTTTCTGTTCTCAATCTTCTCCAATTTCAATTGACCATTCTCTAACAAAGAAGTGATATCTCAAGTAAATATATTTAGTCCGTGAATGATACGTCGAGTTCTTAGTAAGATGAATTGCACTCTGACTATCACTGAAAAATATGTAATCCACTATATCAAAATCCAATTCACTCATCAATCGCTGCAACCAATAAACTCCTTATTTATTTCTGCAGCTGCAACATACTTAGTTTTTGTCGAAAATAAAACAACAATTGATTATAATTTTGAAATCCAGCTCACCGCTATCCCTCATACAGTAAAGACATAACATTTGGTGCTTCTGCCATTGTTTCTGTCACTCGTATGGTCTGAATCCACAAAACCTTGCACATCAATATTATCACCCCAAAACACAAAAAATACTTTCAAGTACCTTTCAAATACCTAAAAATCCACTTCACTGCTTGCCAATGTTCCTTCTCAGGGCTCTTCATGAATCTACTCACTACTTACACTGCATGTGCAATATTTGGTCTTGTACTCACCATTGCATACATGAGACTCCCAATAACCGATGAATAAGGCACATTTTGCATGTGTTTTATTTCCTCATCTGTCTAATCACCTTATTCTTTTGACAGTTTAAACTGACCACCAAGAGTTGTAGTTACTGGTTTTGCATTCTCCATATTGAATTTCTCCAGCACCTTCTTGATATACCCCTCCTGAGATAACCACAATTTCTTACTTTTCTTGTCTCGGGTAATTTGCATTCTAAGGAGTTGTTTCACCTCACCCATATTCTTCATAGAGAATCTTCATGCCAACTTCCTCTTTAGATCATTATTTTCTTCATGCATGAACCTTCTACAAGCATATCATCTACATTCGAAGTAAGTATAATAAATTTACCGTCCTTAAACTTTTGTAGATATACACAATGATCTGAATTGCATCTGGTAAAATCTAAATACAATATAAACTTGTCGAACTTTAAGTACCATTGCCTCAGCACCTGTTTCAACCTATACAAACTCCTTTCAGTCGATATATTCAATTCTCATTTCCTTTAATTTCATGGATTCTGGGTGTTCCATGTATATTTTCTCCTACAAATCACCATGAAGGAAAGTAGTCATTATATTGAGCTGCTCTAAATACAATTTTTTCATAACCACAATACTCAATATTATTCTGATAGAAGTCATCTTAACAACTGGTGCAAATATCTCATTGAAATCAATACTTTTGTTTTGACCGAATCCCTTCATCACAAGTCTAGTCTTGTATTTTTGTGTCCCTCCTGCCTCATATTTTACCATGTATACCCATTTGTTATGCAATACTTTCATTTTTTCCAGTCACTTCACCAATTTTCATATGTGATTCTCCTCCAAAGAAGACATGTCATCATGCATGGCTTGCTTTAACTTAAGATGAAACTTATCCTGTATAGCCTCTTAGTAACTCTTTACTTCACCTGCATCAGTGTACAAAATATAATATAAAGGAAAACAAACATTTTGAGTTGGCTTCCTTATCCTAGTGCTCCTTCTCAAAGTGGGAACACTCTCTGATTAAGAACTGAAGCCATCTACTTCAGTCAGTGGCTCTCTTTCCTATTCGGTCTCATCTGAAACTTGTGTATTCTCAGGTATAACCATTTTTTCTCCTTCAGATGTAGTTATTTTTTCTTTTCTTTTATCCATGAGATCCATCCCATCCTGTGGCTCATCCAGCTCCAAATACTCTTTCTCAACTATTTTCTCACTCTTACTCTCCATTCGGTCTTTATACATACTACCCTCATTGAATACTACATCTCTGCTGCGAATCACCTTGTTATGCTCATAATCCCACAAGCGATAACCATATTCGTTGCCACCATATCCAATGAATGCATACTTTTGAGATTTAAAATCAAGCTTCTTTCTCATCTCATGATCCACATGTGCATATGCTATACAACCAAATTTTTTTAGGAATGAATAATTCACAGTCTTACTAGACTGCACCTCTTCTAGAATTCCTCCATCTTAAAGCATTAGCTGGACTCCTGTTGAACAGATAGACTGTCGTATCTATAGCGGCTCTCCAAAGTTGCAAAGGCAAACCTGCATGTAGTCTTATACTCCGAGCTCGCTCCAAAATAGTTCTATTCATTCTCTCAGCCAGACCATTCTGCTGCGGTGTCCTCTGTACAGTCTTCACTCTCTGATCCCGTGGGTAGAGTAATAGTTATCAAACTCCTTATTACAGAATTCCCCACCATTGTCTCACAACAGACATTTCACCTTTAAATCTATTTCATTCTTAACAAGAGCTTTTCATACCTTGAAAATATTGAAGACATCAGATTTCTGCTTAAGTGTACACACCCATGTTTTCCTTCTTGCATCATCTATGAAAGTAATAAAATAAGAATTACCTCCAAGAGACTTCACCGAAGAAGGCACCCATACATCTGTTGCACTAATTCCAATCTCTTGGTTTCCTTCTCCATACCATTCTTCATAAAACTAACTCTTTTATGCTTTCCAAATACACAGTTCTCATAGAAATCAAAATTAATATCTTTCATATCTGTCAACATACCTCTGGATTGCAATACCCTCATGCCGCTCTCGCTCAAGTGACCAAGTCTCTGATGTCATAAGGTAACCTTCTCATTCTTCACGGTGGTAAAAAAACAACGTGATCCACTGAACTTGAGAGTAAATATAGAGTTCTCACTCTCTGCCCCTTGACCACTACCATAGCTTTTTTGCTGATCTTCCACTATTTCTTCTCAAATGAGATTTGACAATTCTCGCCATACAGCTTGCTAACAAATATTAAGCTCTTCTTCAAATATGGTATGTACCTGACCTCTTGTAAAAGCAGCTTTCCACCATTTTGCAATTTTAACTGAATTGTCCCCTTACCGACAATATTGCATTTCTGCCCATTATTAATAGTCACATGCTCAAATTCACCTTGGACATAATTATCAAACCATTCTCTACGAGCAATGCAATAGAACGAAGCCCCTCAATCTACAAACTACAAGTCTGACCTTATTTCTATATGAGCAAATAAACACAAGTTATCATACTCCTTGGATTTACCACATTCACTCCCTTCTTGTTTTTAGTTGGACAATCCTTCTTCATATGACCCTCTGTCATACATTTCTAACACACTAATTTTTTCTTGAAATTCCTCTTAGATTTTGATTTTTCTCTTTACTTCGACTCCCTACTTAAATTTCTACCCCTTTCCTTCTTTTAGTCATTATCAACAGACAGAGCAATACTTGTAGAAACTGTGCTCTCACCCATATCTTTTTTCATCAATTCATCATTCATGATTATACTCATAATATTATCAAATTTAAAAGCAGTGTTGGAAGAATTGCTAATGGCCATAACAATATTATTCCAACTATCTGGAACAAATACATAAAATCAAAACTTTAATGCCATCAACAAAGACAAAATCTAAGGATTCAAATTATTTTCATAATGTGTTAAATTCATTCAAATGATTAACAACTAAACTATCAGAAAGTATTATCAAATTAAACAAAATTTTTCATTAGAAACAGTCTATTTGAAGCAGACGACTTCTCATAAAATTTAACCAATACTGACATCAAACCTAAAGTGGTCTTCTCCTGGAGACGTTGAACACAATATTTTTTGTCAGGTACAATCGAATCTACGCCAAAGCCCTCCTGTCCAATAATTTTCACTCCTCATCAGTCATCTTTTCTAACTTTTTTCCAAACAGTGGTTGATGTAAATTTTTCTGATATAAATATTCTTCCATCTGCAACTTCTACCATTGGAAGTCTATTCCATCAAAATTTTTAATCTTTCCCTTTCTATCTTTCGCCATAACTCCCACTCAAAATCAACACCGATCTGAGCAAAATCTAATCCGAACTAGGACTCTGATACCAATTGTTAGCAAAAATATAGGAATAATACCAATGCATTAACCAACAGAATCTAATAGCTAACAGAAGAGAAAAATAGTAGAGACAGAGAACATACATGACAATGTGTCTACGTTCATGGAGACACGATCGAAAACTTTCACTATATCAAAAGAGGATTATAACTTTCTAGTTCTCAACCGCAAGAGAAATTGTGATGAAATCACACAACATACAAGATCAAACTCTTACCTCATAAAAGAAATACAATGATCGTATTTGTGTTTCAGCCGCAACCACAAAGGAAGCATCCCCTCCTTTGATTTTTCTTCGGCCAAACCCCTCGGTCGAAAAAAGTTGCAGTAGCCGTTCCCAACTATTAATTCCTTCGGCCTCAACAAATTTATAGCAGTCACTACCTGATCAATTCCTCCCTTCGGCGAAAAGACCAAAATAGCCACCTTTAATTTATTTCCTTTGGCATGAAACACAGAAACAACCACCGCCTTTATTTCCTGTTTTCGACGAAAACACAGCAGCAGCTGTCTCTTTCAATGAAAGACAAACTTCGGCCAATACCAAGCACTAGCCTCACACCCATATATATATATATATATATATATATATATATATATATATATATATATATATATATATATATATATATATATATATATATATATATATATATATATATCATAATGGGTTTGGGCTAGTTTTGTACTTGTTTGTGTAGGCCGAACCTGCCGCTGCAATAGGGCTCCATTAACAATAAATAGTTAATTCACTATGAACTAAATAAATTAATAAAAACAACAACATGTATTTTAAAAAATATTTTCATAAAATATATATAGTGAATAAGTTCAAAGTATTCAAATCTCTAAATAGCATGAAAAATTTCTACCAAAAAATTCAAGAAATTGAAAAAAATAGAATTACATACATATAAAGCGGTACACATCTCTCAAATTTTGTTAATTTCATACACTACAACATCAAAATAATATAAAATGATAATTTCTCTTTAGGTTATTGCATCCAAATTTATACATATTGAAATTCAAAGAATTAGAGGTCTAAATTTTTTCCAAAAATTAGAAAAATTACTTGTTTGCTTTTCTGCCTACCTTCTTTCATGTCGACTTGCGTGAAGAAGACAGGCCGACGACCATGGATCAGGGTGAAAATTTATTTTAAGTTTTTTCGTGATGATTTAGGAAATGATAACGGAGGCTCATCCAATATAGCATAATTCTCTCATTTGGTATTATGACCAAGTTTTTAATCCAGAATATACAAATTTAACTTTCAATTAAGGAAAAAAAAAAAAAAAAAAAAATACAACTTATCAATTTCAGCACGAGTGAGACATGACTTGTCCTCTCATCTAATCGACAAAACTTGGATATCAAGAAATCAATGGGAAGTAATCCAGGTATTATATCATTATGCACTCTCTTTGATTTACATTCTGTGTAACTATTCTCTGTTATGAAAACAAATGCAGGGTTTTGTACTTAGACAGTTCCAAAGTTGACTTCATAGTTCTATTCTCAACGAGCAGAGATATATTCTACTTCATTGATACATTGAACAACAAAAAAGCCACATGATATGTGAAAGAATTATTGAGATAAGAAAAATCAAATATTTCCCAAGAAGAGAAAAATTTCTCCATTCAGATGAAACAATATATTTTACGACAGTAGCTCATATACAAAAGTGGATGACCAGTTACGTATTAGCAAATCCTTTAAAATGCAGATGCCAATAACTGGTGTTGACGGTGACAATTGTCGATTGCAGTGTTTACAGGCTGAGAATATTAAGAAGAGTGACTCTATTTTGGATCAGTTGCCTGAACAGGAACACTAATCCTGTTTCAAGACCTTCAATCCTCGAATCCAGTGCTTGCAAGTCATCATGTGCCTTCTGTACCCTGAGAGCATCAGCATCTTTGCATAGGATGCAATCGTAGGAAGACTGTAAGCACATAGCAACACTCTCTTCTTCACGTGCATCTTCACAAGCCACTTTTCTCTTGGAAATGGCCTTCGAGACGATAGACCACCTACTTGACTTCGTCTTTGGCATCGACACGAAAGAGAGGACTGATCTAAGGAGGGAAATTATGATCCCTCTTGCTTCGACCAAACCCTTAGTCAGCTGATCAGTATTGTTATCAATAGGATTGCCACTCAGTTGCTTGAATGACTTGAGACAATCCTTGAACATCTTCTGGGCCTTCTTCCTCGAATCAGCACATATATTTCCTTTCCTTCGAATTGCTGACTGAAGGTCTTGGACATGCTCTCTCATTGTGGCCATGCTGTCCCTCACAGCAGTAACCAAGTCTAGTAACCTAAGAGAGAAATCAAGTTGCTCATCCACCAATTTGTTTTGACGAGTCCGGAGAGACCGACTGCTGCTATGTAGACGAAGAAGCTCATCAATACATTCATACAAATCTCCAGCTCCCCTCAATCCATTCATCAACGTTTGTGATGTCTTGGAGGAGGAAGCGAGACGTGTACTTAACTTGTGTAGCTCTTCCTCGACACGGAGAGAAGGTGAGTGAGATGTAGAGGGCATGCTGATGGATCGAATATGGTAAGCCATTTGAGCAAGTTTTTGCTAGAGAATCACAGAGGAGAAGGAGAAGGAATTAGAAATTAAAGGTTTGGGTAGCTTCCTTTGGTTGTAGCTACTTATAAAACAAGGCCATGGGGGGTGGAAATTAGATGGGGAGACATTTGGAATCCTGGCTGCCATGTGTAATTTCAGTGAGAGTATGAACTTGAGATAGGATTCTTGTTTGGCTTCCTGCAAACAAGAACATAATCATTGCACTTAGTTTAAAGTGGAGTGATTGACATGTGGGTTGACATATAATTTTATTGATGTAGAGTTATTGACACAGTGTTAATTTGTTAGGTGACATGACACGACATGAATCCTTGGTAGCTAAGCTGTATGTTACAATCCGGATCCTGTAGCCCCTTCAACTGGATAGCTGATTAATAGTTTATCTATTCTTATATGGAGGCATACCTAGATGTCATGCGGTCAATTTGTTTTGATGCAGGAGAGCTACTACCCCCAATTGGTCTATAGGATTCTGTTGCCATCCGCTAATTTCACTTTGTGTCCTATTTCATTTAGTATTTCTTTGGAGATTAGTTTATGTTTTTCCCATGTCTGTTCTTTTGCAGGTTACGCAATTTTCACCTTCATCACTAAAAAGAGAGGGTGTACCTGTTTATCGCTGTTTGCAGCACCCAGGGGAGTTCGTTTTGTGTAAATACCTTGTGAGCACACGAGGGCCAATAATGGGGACCTGAAAAGCAATAAACTTGCATTTGCTGGCTACAAATTTCTTTTCTTGAGCCGACCCCATATTTCATACGCGGTAAACCTCTTGGCCCAATACATGTAATCACCCTCACCATCAATAGGATGCCAAGCAATTACTTGCTACTTAAAGGAAACCATTCATCATGATATAAGCAACATAAAAATCAGCTTCCTATTGGCAAGTGGTGGTGCAAACCTAGTGGAGATCATCAAGAAGACTACCTCTCAAACTAAGCCTACCTCCCACCTTTTTTGTATCCATGGACTTTACCTGGGCTGGGCTGGTTGGGGAAGGGAAAGCAGCAGAAAGAGAGGGACAGCAGTGATGAAGACAAGAACCCAAAACACCGTCATCAAAAATGGAGCGAAGTGGTAAAAGAATCACCAGTCATCAAAGACATGTCATTCGCAACCAAGCGTGACTGTCAACGCATTGATCTCTTCCCTAAGGCCCACGGTGAGTTCGACCGACCTCAACCCAACTGGTGTTTACACTGGAGAGCAACTTATTGCATTGCTGAATGAGGTTCAGAAAGCCAATCCTAGTCTTAACAGCGGGGACAAGGAGGGATAGATCCAACACAAATAAAAAAAAAAAAAAAATTAAGAATGAGCGTAAATTGGAGAATAAGACACCGAAGAAGAGAAGATACTCACCTGGCACGGTTCAGGAAGGTTGCTGGATTTGTGGAAAGAGAGGTCATTTCAAGGACGAATGTCCATATATGAGATGTAGATTCTGTAAAATGTTAGGACATGTGATTGCAAAATGTCCCACACTACCGGAGAACTTGAAGGAGGGAACTATGGAGGCTAAGAAGCGACCTCAATTGAGATTCGGGGAGGAGAAGAGGGAGGCAAGAGGGAAGGGAGTGCACAAGGGGACCAACAGGGTGACTGCAATACAACACCAGATAGGAGAAAGAAGACAGGTGCAACAAACACAGGAGGGGCCAGCTACTGTACCAAACCATGCCGACCCGAAATCCAGGGGACTGCTGCGTATAACTATGCCAACCCGAGGCTCGGGGGGGGGGGGGGGCTACTCAGAACAACCGCGCCATTCCTGAGTGTTCGTGCCAGTCTCTGATCAGGCAACACAAGAATTCCAACAATTGAGTAATATCATTGGAGTGGTTCAGCCTGGTCACAGTAATCCAACAGTTGTAGAGATAGCTGCTGGTCTAAGCAAACTCGCACAATGTTTGCGAAATCATGACTAGAAATTATTTAAGGATGGAAGTAATTACCTCGCCCGGTTTCCGTCACCGGCGGGATTAGAGGTTGCACTATGTCGTACCTCTATTCCGTGCAGAGGATATCAAGAGGGATTTAGAGTTGTGCGATGGGGAGATGATGAAGGGGTTAGATACCATAAATTTCTTATCAGGGCATGGATCGCTATCACCGGAATTCCTTTCAATTATTGGAACCAGTGTGATCTGAGTAGAATTATGATAAAATTTGCACAAATTTTGAAAATCATTGAACCCACTTTGGAGAAAACGAACTTGTCAGCGGCAAGACTATATGTGGGTTGCGACATTATAGGCTCAATCCCGGAGGAGATTGCAGTCATCATTGGATGCAAGCACTACAAAGCCTCAATCAAGATTGAAGCCCAATTTCTGGAGCCGCCGGAGATGCGGGCATCTAGAGAAAGTTGGGATAGTGCAGAGATTCACCTGGAAGGTCCAACGGAGTTTGCCTAGGATTCATTGGGAGCTCAGTCACAAACACACTACAGGGTCGATAGCTTACCAGTGGGAGGGAGGCTCAGTGTCAAACGGAGCCGATGGGAGCACAGGCTCTCACCAGTACAAGGGAAACTCAAGTTCAGACGATGTCGAGACTAGATTCAGAAGGGGCGTTCAAGATCGGCACCGGTGATCGCCAGATCGGAAGTCAAACGGAAATTCACATGGGTCAGAAACCATTTCGATCCACCTTTGACCGATGGTCAAACGGCCTAGGAGGCAGACCGGAGGGTTTTACCCTCTGGTCAAAAGAAACTGACAACATTGATCTTTGGAAGAACAGATGGGAAAACAGGTAAGGAAACAATCCAATGGAAAGTTGATAAAGGTAAGAAATCAGTGACGGTCGAAAAAAAAAAGAAAGGAAACCCTACCTATAGAGCTTCACCAGAAGTGGAAGAGAGAAGAGGGAGCCTTCAGATAGTGGAGAATGGATCTAACTTCCCCCCATTCTCGAAGGATGAAAACAGCAAGTTGACTTTTGTTGGGGGTTCGGCACAGCTTGGCCAGGGAGAAAATGGAAGGGGGGAGAACCGATAAAGGAAATGACAATGGAAAGGACAGAGAGGACAGGCCAAACCCTAGCGGCTGCTAGGGTTTGGCAGAGGGTGAGCAACATTTTTGACTCCTCTCAAAGTGGGCCGGGGTCATGCACTGCGAGTTCAAAAAGTAGCCCCAAGTAAATTACACTTGGGTCATGGGCTCAAGTGAGAGCCAGGGT
Organism: Dracaena cambodiana; assembly: GCA_036321105.1. Taxonomy (NCBI): domain Eukaryota; kingdom Viridiplantae; phylum Streptophyta; class Magnoliopsida; order Asparagales; family Asparagaceae; genus Dracaena; species Dracaena cambodiana. The sequence goes on along the minus strand of JAYEPQ010000015.1, from coordinate 31,361,332 downwards.
AGGCTGGGCCCAAATCAAATACTGCCTCAAAATATTATCTCAAAGAACCATGATCAGGGGCAGGGTCCAAACATGGCCCATCTAGGGGCCGAACAAAAGATGGCCCACTTGGGGGCTCAAGAGGACTCTCATTTACTTGCTGCCCGATAACAAGTAAAAATACCACAAATACAATTGGGCAATAACAGTAGTTATCTCTCCTATCTCCATTCTAATGTCTTGACAGGGATATCTTGAAGGAAACGACTAGAACACTTGAAAATCTGATTAGAGGAGAGAGTAATTCCTCTAAATAACGTCGTCAGCCATCAAGACATCCAAAGAGAATCAGGATAAGGCCTAATATAGGTTCAAAATTCATGGACATGGAGGCCCCAATGGAGACAATAGATGCTCTTATCGAAGAGAGGGGGAAGACCCCAGAAAGATCAGAGGCGATGGAGTCGATAGGGAACGATGGGAAGAGGATCCCAGCAGCACAGGAGGGACCAATTTCAGACTTTGAGGAAATGGCAGATATCCTAGATCCACCTCCTACAAATACACCAACCAGACGAAGCAAAAGGTTGAGTGAGAATAGAGGAGGATAGGACTACCAGTCCAGATAGGTCGCCTCTCTTGCTTCAAAGAGGAAAGCTCGACATATCAGGCTCGATAAAGGTATTCCTCAATTCTCTTTTGATGTTTTAAATTTGTTGCCAAATGATACTCTACTTGAGTTTGAACAAATTTGTAATATTGACCTAGGCAAGGCTGAAAACAATAGGATACAAAATATTGAGTCCATAAGATGTTTACCCTCTAGGGATTTAACTACTAGGGAGGGTAGTGATATCGGTGAGAACTATTGAGTTGTCACTGTATCGCGAATGGAGAGGAAACTATTGTTTACTGATGAAAATTATATTCTGGAATGTTAGAGGGTTAGGGGTTATAACTAAGAGACGCATGGTTGCAGAAGTTTTACGAGACAATGGAGCAGATATCTTTTGCTTAAAGGAAACAAAGTTGGAGAACCCATCACCTTTGTTAAAGCAAGAGATCACACTGAGAAGAAACTTTGAATTGCTATTTAAAAAATGCAAGAGGAGCATCGGGGAGTATTGTAATTGGAGTAAACAAAATTTTTTTATGAAGTTTTAGACTCATGGGCCATGGAATTTACCCTAATTATGATAGTTAAGCAGAGATCTAATGGTTGGAGCCAAAAAATTACAGCAATGTATGGTCCGAGTCACAGGGATCGAAGAGGGGCTCTTTGGAATGAAATCTTTCAGATAAGAAACGATCTTCCCTGGATGATTGGTGGGGACTTCAATGTAGTAAGATATATGGAGGAACGAAGAGGAGGAGATCAGAATACTCAGGATAGAGAACTCTTTAATAGAATTATCAGTATGACAGGCCTAATTGAGATACCCTTGCATGATCATTGATTCACATGGTTCAACATAAGGCATGATCCCTATTGGCCAAACTTAATAGGATATTAGTCCCTGATGACTGGAAGGCCCGTTTTGGCTTCTCTAGAGTATATTCATGCCCTAGGCCAACGTTAGATCACACTCCAATTAGCTTGGATTCGGGAGAGAAGACCACGAAATTCAATAAATTATTTCATTTCGAGAAATGGTGGCTGGAAAATGAGGAGGTCTATAAGATGATCCAAACAAGTTGGTCCCTCCCAACTAGAGGGAGGGATGCAGCAAAAATATTATGCTGTATACTAAGGAGATTGCGACGAATCTTGACTAGATGGGACATGAGATATTGTGGACTTGTGAAATTTAGAAAGAAGGAGTTGGTGCAATGGATTGCAGAACCTGAGAAGCATGAGAAAAGTACAATCCTCACAAGTCAGGAGAGAGATTGCCTACGGGGATATCGAAGGGAAATTCAAGAGTTTTATAGATTGGAGGAGATAAAGTGGTGTCAGAGAGCAACATCGAAATGGTTAAAAGAGGGGGATGCAAACACGACCTATTTTCATAGGGTAGCAAACATGAGACATAAGATTAACACAATCCATTCTCTTATTAGCCCAGAAGGAAGAATAATTATTGGGGATGATATCAAAATATATACCCATGAGTATTTCCGACAAATTTTTGGTCAATCTGAAAATAGAAGGATCAAATTCCTAAAAGAAATGTGGCCACCACAAAGTAATATGAGTCAATTAGAAAATGACTTTTCCGAAGACGAAGTCAAGGAAGCAATTTAGGATATAGGGTAGGACAAAGTACTAGGTCCGGACGGCTTTCCAATCTTTTTCTTCTGGACTTTCTGGACAGTAGTCAAACAAGACCTCCTTAACTTGTTCGGGGAAATGAGTAGGGGTTGTGCACTTGGACAGATTGAACTATTCGTTCATAGCCCTTATATTAAAAAATAATTGCCCAAAGTCAATTGGAGAGTATCGACCAATAGCATTATTGAATAGTGTCCTTAAGATATTTTCAAAGGTGTTGGCTTCTCACCTAACTCCACATTTGCGCAAGATGATAGGAGAAACACAAATGGGCTTCATTGTGGGAAGGAATATCCTAGATGGAGTGTCCATTGCGCAGGAGATTATTCATCAATGCAGGAAAACCGGTATACAGGGATATCTATTGAAACTTGATTTCGAAAAGGCATATGATAAGGTGAAGTGGGATTGCATAATAAAGATTTTGAGAAATAAGGGTTTTGGCCCTAAATGGATTAACTGGATCATCATTTGGTACATTCAACTAAAATTTTCATATTAACAAATGGAGTTCCAGGAAATGAAATTATTTGCAAAAGGGGTCTTAGGCAAGATGATCCCCTTTCACTATTACTCTTCGTGCTGGTGGCAGAATGACTTAACTCACTCTTCACATGTATGAAGAGAGCAAGCAAGATAGAGGGGCTACCAGCCTCTCGCACAGTGACATGCACGAATTTACAATATGCTGATGATACCTTAATATTCGGACATTGCAACGTCTTACAAGCATGTGTGATCAAATGGATTCTAAATTGCTTTAGGCATGATCTGGTCTGAGAATTAATTATCATAAGAGTTCCCTCACTCTCACTAGATATGTAAACATCACTAACTGATTGATTATGAGACACTTCAGTTGCAAGGAGAGTAATTTCCCAATAAACTATTTGGGAATCCCAATCAGACAAGGAAAAATTAAGAAACCAGATTGGGCTCCAATTATTGAGAAAATCAGCAAGAGGCTGGATGGTTGGAAGGGGAAAGTCTTATTCATGAGGGGTAAATTGATCCTACTAAATGCAGTGCTATCTTCTATACCGACATACCTCATGTCCTATTTCATCATACCGCGATGGGTGAGACAAAAGATAGACAAACTCCAAAGCCAATTCCTTTGGGGGAAACCCATAAACCAGAGCAAGAAATTCCATTTGGTAGCTTGGGACCGAGTGTGTAAAGCGAAAAGGGATGGAGGTCTCGGAGTGTGAACCTTAGGAACTTCAATCTGGCTCTTATTGCTAAACAGTGGTGGAGATTACTGTCCCAACCTAGTGGCATGTTACAAAGTTTGCTTCGAAGAAAATACGGTCCCAGATATGGACCGTGGAGTGGTAAAGGCCGGAATACACACAACATCTCAGATTTCTGGAAAGGTATTCGGAGCATCAAAGAAATGTTTTGGTCGAGAATCAAATACGAGGTAGGAAAGGGTGATCGCATAGCCTTTTGGGAGGACTTATAGTGTGATATAGTACCACTCAAAACCTCATTTCCGATGGCTTACGAGACATGCCACAAAAAGGAGTCTACGGTTGCAACCTTCTGGAGTAGAGGGAGATGGAGGTTGGGAAATAATGCGAGACTAGGTTGGCAGGGAGTACGGGAAACGTTACAACATATACAAATCAATGATAATGAAGATTTTTCGATTTGGAGATAGAACAAATTCGAAATATTTTCAGTAAAGTTGATGTATCGTTTCCTTAATAATGGGGGAGTAAGATCCAGCATGGCGACCCATATCTGGAAGACTAATTGCCCACTAAAAATAAAAGTCTTCCTCTAGCTTATAAATAAAAACACAATCCTTACATGGGATAATCTCCAACGAAGGGGATGACAAGATCCCAATAGGTGCGTATTATGCGGTTATGATGTATAGACCACAACACATGTATTAATGGAATGTCCTTTCAACAAGTTGATATGGAAAGAAGTTGCTCACCGCTACAACTTCCAAATAGACTATGACAACCACTCATCCATATGGACGATATTTCAGGCTATAGGAATAAAACCAGAGGTGATTAGGATAGCCACGGCTGCTATAGCTTGGAACATATGGATGGAGAGAAATAGAAGAATTTTTAGTAATGAATATTTTTGTATAGATCACTGTTTATATTGTATTACTAATGATTGGTTATTGTGGATAACAACTTTTGGAGAATTAGGTTCAGGCCATCATAATATTCCCCTTAGACTTACTGTCGCATAGGCTCTGCTAGCAACATAGAGAGCACCATTCTCAGATGTTGATGCGAGAGATACAGCTCGTGCTACTCTGGAGGTGGAGTAGATTGGTGGGAGGTCCCCCGTCTGTATCAGGTAGGAGGAGTAGAATTATGTAATTTTTAGTTTGTGGTGATCAGTGTTGTAACCCACTTTTACTTATGTATGGTCTATGAACACCTATGTATACTCTATTGAAATCATTTTAATGGAACGCAGGAGGTATTAGCTCACCGTTTCGATTTCAAAAAAAAAAATCAGCTTCCTTCTTGGCTATTCAAATACTGACTGGAATAGTAACTCTGATGATAGAAGCTCCACTTTAGAATTTATCAGTTTTTTAGGAAATAATCCCATCTCTTGATATACTAAAAAGCAATAGTCTATTGCCCAATCATCCTCTAAACTAGAGTACCATGCTCTAGCCACTGCCACCTCGAAACTATTATGGATCCATGCCCTTATTATTGAACTCGATCAAGTATCTCAATCTAAAGCTAAATTATTTTTTGACAATGTTGGAGCTACACAACTAAGCTTCAATTCAGTTTATCACTCAAGAATGAAACAGATTGCAATTGATCTGCATTGTCTATAATAGTCTAAAAAAAAGGACTCCTTAAAGTGTAATGATCATGTCATTTTGAAACCAACCACGTGCATTTTTCCCCTAATTTTCATTTTTTTCTCTGATTTGAACTTTGATAAATGATAAAATCAATGGACTTGACTCAAAAACATATTAATGGCATTCTTGCAAATTGCAAGAGAGGAAAGTTGGGAGAGTACACACTTCCATACCGTTTCCATACTCCACCATTCCCCTCCACTCCCCCTTGTTTGAGAGCAAAATACTCAATCCCCTTTATTCTCCACATTCTCCATACATTTCATTTCCATCCTCCTCCCTCGTCATCTTCCTCCAGCAGCAAGTAAGTTTATCTCCAATCTAACCCAAGTAAAACACCAACGAAGCTTTTCTTTGAAAGTAAGGCATGAAATCACATATTTTTAGTAAGGATCATACATCAACACCAAATTCATAGCTAAAAATCATCTATATAAAGAAAATAGGATTTTCAGTCAAGAAAATCTTCCTTTAAATTTTTCCAGTAAGAAAAAATTCTCGGGTTTTCTAATCTCCGAGTTATCCATCTCTATGAAGGGATCTAGCTATTAGTAAAACTGATCTCTGTATAATAGGCATCACTTTTGACTCGCCATACCAAATGAGTTTATTCTTTTTCTATTTATATTAGAACTAGATTCTCTACAATATTCCTTTCTATCATCTTTTTAAATCTTGACTTTAGCTTGGCCGAAATCTGAGTGGCAATTAGGGCAAAGCATAACAGCTCTGTTATGTCACCTATGTATCCCAGCAGTGTTTCGATCATAACTTTTGTTTTAGGAGTCCAAATGAGATTATTCTTTTGGTACTATGTTAAAATTCAAATCCCTACAATATCTTTACTTATTATTAGCCAATGTTATGTTTAGCATTGTCGAAACTTTGGTAGAAGTCAAACTAGACACAGTAGGCACTGAGTTACCCATTATACATCCTCTTAGTATTTTGACTATAATTTTCACTACACAACTCTGATCAAGCTCATTTTAATCTCATTAAAAAATAATTCAATTTTTCTTTAATTTTTATATTATATGTCCCTAATTTTGCCTTTAAACCTACTAAAATCTCCGTCAAATTTGACCTTGTGTGTTGAGCTTTAGCTCTATAGAGGATTCGACTGCCGACATGATCTGCGAGATCTTTCTCTGTCGACACTGTCGGCAAGGATTGACCTCCATCAACCTCATTTGTAGAAGTGTTGCCCCACTAACATGTCTGTTAGGTCCTAGGCCTGCCAAGTAAGATTATCCCTGCCAAGCAACCCTCTTCTCCGCCAACACTAGAGAGGCACTGCTGGCATAGGATATGGTAAAGTCTCGCTAAAATGCTCAAGAAGTTTAACCTAGTCCTTGGATTAAACTTATCTTGAATTGATTAGAGAGAGGATTCAATAATCTACAAATTCTATAACTTGGTGCCGCTTTAATTCACACTTTATCCAAGTCAAACCTTATATTGAAGGAGAAGTTGTTGCACAATAGCATGGTTCTTGTGTCATGTTAAATAAACTTATGATATCTTTTGACTCCAAACATTGATTATGCCTTCCCAGGCTTATTTGAAAGAGATTCAGTCCTCTACAACTCAACATTATACTTTTTGTTCTAATTCTAATTATATAAAATGATAATAGTATTTAAAGTCTCAGCCACTACAAGTCAACTAAATAACACATAGTTGCTCAGACTTCCTGTGACTCGCTATTCCCTTTGCAAATTTCACCCAACAATGGGGCCCATCTATAAACTCTAAATCTCTTTTGTTTATAAAATTTTTATATTATTTTGTTTATTGTCTAGCAACTCAAACTCTACTTAGCCTAATAGTCTTCACTGCCCGCCAACACTACCCATCCCTACCAACACTACTCATTCTTGCTAACACTACTAATCCCGTCAACATTGCTAATCTTTGCCGACTCTATTAGAACAGCCCAACTTCGTCAATACCACTCATTCTTATAAACTCTGCCAAATGCCTTATTTTTGCCGACTCGACTCACATTCACCAACAAATCTAACCTCCAAATTCTCTTCCTTACAATTCTATTAACCATGCTAAGCCTCCCTTGAAATTTAGTCCAAACTTGTTCAATATCATTACAAAGATTTAGCTTGAAGTCAGCTTCACGACATAACTATATGATCTATTGTTTTGTTATCTTAATAATCTTACTTGATTGACGACTTTCTTGGTAATTCTTAACTCTACTTGGATTTGATATTACGGTTATATTGGACTTGATAAATCCTTATACAATATATAAATTCGATCATATGATGTTATAACATGTTACCTACCTGATAACTACTTACTACTATCATGCATATATTTCATGTAACTGATATGCCTCTTGCTCAACTTAGACATATGTTACGACCCTGTTGTTTTTTCTTTCCTAACAAATTTTTGTTTTCTTTCTTTTCTATGATAAACTTCTTTGACTTAGGTCAAATTATGTCATAGCACTCTTGTAAATATGCAAGAGGGAGTGGCGAATGAGTACACACCTCCATACCTTCTTCATGACACCACCACCCCTCTCCACACTCTTCCATACCTTTTTTATTCACCTCATTCTCCACTCATTTTCTTTCCATCCTCCTCCCTCTTCATCTTCCTCCAGCATTAGGCTAGTCAAGTTCCAACCAAACCCAAGCAAAACTCCACCAAAGCTCTTCTCTGGAATGAAGGCAAGAAATCATTGATTTAGTACTAGACGGGGAGTGAATACTCCATATGGATGATATTGCCATATACTAAAAGGGGACTTTCTCTATTTGTAATATTCATGAGACAAGTAGACCACCTTACGATTTAACCTTATAAGGATTAATTTAATTACATGTTATTTTATATCTCGTTATACATTACAGTTTTATCTTATATTGCATGGATTTACATATTCATTTATTATGACATACCTTTGAGACCATCCTATCACATTATAAATGCAAGTATTTTAAATTTACACATATATTATGCTTTTTGTTTGTATATAATTCCTGTTAATGCTAATTTTTATCACGTGAACGATTCTATTTCTTGTCGGGTCTGACCCTTGAGTCACCTTCATATGCCCAGGTGTTAGAAATTTTAAGAGGGACCTACAAGCTGAAGGTCCATACTTCTAGGAGTAAATAGAGTCCAACGGATTATTAAAGACTCTCTTTTCCGATATAATCATGTACTATTTAAAAATAATTGTATTCAACCTTAACTTATATTCTTATTATTTAAAAAGTTACCCTATTTTATTGTAATAAAAAAAACCAATTATGAGCAATATTCCATGTATAATCTATATTGTAATTTTCTACAGATTTATTTTGGATGATACAATGTAATGCGTTGGATTGTAGAAACGTAATTCCTTCATGTTGTGTACTCTAATTGCGTAGCTCTTTATAATTAAAGGCCTTGTGTACTTATTTTTAGGATATTTGTTGGTAATTCCTTAACCATAAATGGAATACATTGGGGAAATTTTTGGAGTGTAGCTTGGGGCATTAGATAAAGCTTCAAATGTAATTATGCTTGATTAGCTAGTGGACTCATAACCAAACCATTTTCTCGACAACATCATGCACTACTCATAAATAATATCAGTATCACTTACGGAAATATTATTTTGTATCCTTCAAATCCAATACAATATCCCAAATAATTCTCATTTACCTTTGACTTTGAATTTTGATTTATTAGTTTGTAAAAGCTCATTTATTTAGTAATCGTAAACATCTTTTTATTTTCATATAACTAATACACTTGATTGACATCTATAATTTTGACAGAATTGACTTTTTTTTATGTATATAAGACAATTACTGATGTGATAATTTACTGCAAGTGTACAGTATCGGTTGTAGCGCTATACAGGTCGTCCCACAGAGATCTCAGGTATTTTGCAATTCTTACTAGTTCTATAGTCTAACGGACTAATAAAAGATTCTAGGTTGTATTTGGGAGTTATTCTAATTAGCCTAGGATTTAAAATCCACTAGTTTCCAACCATATATTTACTTCTATTATCTTCTTCTATCATAAAAATTTGATCTTTTAATTTAATATTTATTTAAAGTGCCCTAAGCATGAGCTATCAAATGGTGGGCAAGTATAACTAATCAAAAATACTACTTTTCGTAAAAATAAATTACATCATTAGATAATTCTTTGAATAAGATGAAAACAAACAACTCCAAATCCTAATTAAGCATAGGCTATCAAGCAACTTAATTCAAGTATAACCTATCAAAGTATTAATTTTCAAGTTCTTTTATTTTAATCTTTTTATAGAAAAATCATGTCTTTATTTATTTTATTTAAGAAGAAAATTCTAGAGAGTAATTACATGGATCCTAACTTCCTCTACATCCTAGAGCTAAGCAAAATTAGCTACTCATATTTCTTACAAGAAAAATCAAATTTTTATTCATAGAAAGCAATTAAATCTAATCTAGAAAGCAAATAAATCTAAACTAGAAAGTAATTAAAATAAATTAACTAAGAAAAAATTGAAGAAAAAAATTATATCTAAGCCTACGAAGAAAAATCACCACATTAAGCCCTATTTATGCCACCAATTGGCGGCAAAATGTCGCTATTTAGTGGCAATAATATGGAGAAAATTTCTGATTTTTCTTCTACCCGAATCTCTTGTCTGTTAATCTTGATTCTCCTGACTGTATTTAATGCGCTGCTCCCTTATGCCTATCTCATGAAAAAATTCCTCTAGCTTTGAAATCGGACTTATCCAATGGCGTCTGTATTGTTGATGCAGTTCTTTCGACGCCATGCCTATTCGGAAGGCCTTCGGAAACCGTCTCTGGAAGACTTCGAAAATCAAACCCTAATTCTACTACAACTGAAAAACTAAAAAAATTAGATCTAAGCCTACGAAGAAAAATCACCACATTAAGCCCTATTTATGCCACCAATTGGCGGCAAAATGCCTCTATTTAGCGGCAATAATATGGAGAAAATTTCTGATTTTTCTTCTGCCCGAATCTCTTGTCTGTTAATCTTGATTCTCCTGACTGTATTTATTTTGACTCTCTAAAGTATCTTAATCTTGTAATTTTACTCTCTTTGAACTTTTTTTTATAGGTTTTGTTTCCTAATCTGGCTCTGATTTCATACCATCTCCTTGTATGAATCGGATTATCTGAAAAACAAACTAAAAATACCAGAGTAGTATTTATTTATATACAAAAACAGATAAAATATGGGAGAAAAAAATACAATATATGATACTTTTCAGACCCGACACCTATCTTTTGCTAGTTCTTGAGCAAAACCTAACTCTAAAAAGAAAAATCCTAACTCGCTTTCACAGGAATCGCAATTGCATTTAGCACGTGCAACAAATCTTTAATCTCTTAGGTTACTCTAGTGGACGAGTTGTACCTCGTGAGGATTTGTAGTGAATATACCCACGAAAATTTTGAAGAAAATAGATTAAGGAATAAAGAAAAGAAAAATAAGGATTACCAAAAATTAAGAAAAATAAAAAATTTTATACAAAAGAATTTTTTTTTTTAATAATATTTTTATCAATTAATCTCACTAATATACAAACTCAAAATTGCATTTAGATTATCAATTTTCAAATCGAGTGTCATATCAGATACACTTATCATTTAATAAAAAATTTAAATCCATCTTTCAATACCTACTAACAGATAATCTTTTGGCTCCTATACATTTACGTGCACGTGTGATAGTCTATTTCGGCCTTAGATTCCAACTCTAACTAATGATTCATCTCCTCTCTCATAACAAAATTTTTTTTTTCTCTTTTTTTCTTTTTTTTTATAGAATATTTCACCTTTCATGCAAATATTCATGCTTGCTTAGGCGCAAGTATCCGATTACTCGGATCATACTCTTTTTTCACTCTTGAGACTATTGCCTTAATACCAGGCGCACCCCATTATTTTATCACTGTCGAAACTATTGCCTTAATATCAGGCGCACCCCATTATTTTATCACTCTCGAGACTATTGTCGTAATACCAGGCGCACCTTATTTTTTATTCTCAATTTTTTTTTATTTTTTTCCTATTTTTTTTGTTTTTTTTGTTTAAAGAGAGAAGACTTATTCAATCGTTATCATCTTTGTTCTTAACCTAATAGACTATTGTGAAGTAAAAAAAATAGATGTATCTTGACTCAAAACTACTGTTAGCGGTATTTATTTTTCAGATTTTAATTTTTTCATAAAATTCAAAGTGTATCGTCCAATCTACTCTCATATCCAATTTCAAATCTAATTTTTTCCCATTATCTGTAATTAGGTTGATCTATTGATGAAAATAAATTAATTTTCTATTTTTTAAAGTATTTTTTTCAGTTTTTATTATATTTTTAAAATTAGTTAGTTACCCTAAAAACTACCCAAAGAAACCTAAAAATCTAAAAATAAAATAAAAATTCTAAAAAGAACCAAAAATCCTAGAAAAACACGAAGAAAATATCCTAACTAACCCACTCCCCCATGCTTAAACTCGTGTATGCCCTCATACACAAACGAAGGGTAGTAAAATAAATATGAAAACTATTGTATAAATATTATACAAAATAACGAGAGTCCTAAAGAGTTACGATCTCAATATCGTCACCATATTAATGCATAGAAAGCAGTTTCGACCTCTCGATCGCTTCCCACTTTCATTGTGTGTGCATTTTAAACGTGAAGTGGGTATATTATTATATCTCATCAACCTCCTACAAGTTACGAAATTACCTGTCTGCTTCTTATGTCGTCCTCATTTTTTCTTTGTCCACATATAAGTATTAATAATTGGGTTAAAAAATTCTTCATTATAAACCTACCAATTATTGTTAGTAACAAGCATATATGTAGAAATATCGTGAGGTGAGAAAAGTGCTATAGGATCAAGTGAATGTGGTGGTGGCCCTTCTAACTTATGAAGTAATTCAAGCTCCTCTACAAACAAATTCTCAAAAGTCTGCTCATAAATCAATGGCACATTTGCACAAGTATCATCATACATCGAATCAGTATGTGCCAATTCATCTAGTAATATGAGCTCATCTTTATACAATTTCTTAAATGAGGGTTCATCATCAGTGCACGAGGTAGAATGAGAGTGCAAACTATAAATCATATTTAGCTCAATGAGGAAGCTCGTTGTGTGCTCATCCATATTAAATATGTTTAATGCCACAGTCATATTCCCAAACGATAACTTCATGAGGCCACTCTTACAATCAATTAATGTATTTGATGTTGCAAGGAATGGTCTATCCAAGATAACGAGAATTTGATTTCGTGGATTAAAAATTATCTTACTTTTTAAGACAATGAAGTCTATAGGAAAGATGAATTCACCGATCTTAATGAGCACATGTTCAATTATACCAAGTGGTCTCTTGATCGAACGATCAGCTAATTGTAATGTGACCTTGATTGGTTAAAGTTTTCCTAATCCCAGTAGCTGATAAACAGTATAAGGAAGCAAGTTGACACTTACTCTTAGATCAAGCAATGCTCTATCAAATGTAGTATTTCCAATGGTGCACGAGATTATAGGGGAATCTGAATTTTTGTACTTGATAGGTAAGGAGTTAGAGAGAATTTACAATATTTTGCAGTAAAAAAACTTTCTTACAAACATTTCTTACTCGTTTCTTAGTACACAAATCCTTAAGGAATTTAGCATAAGAAGGAACCCGTTGTATAATGTCAAGGAGTGGAATATTAACTTTCACCTCCTGAAATGTTTCAAGATCTTTTCTACTTGCGGTGAAGGCTTTCTAAGCCGATTGGGATATGGTACTTTCGGCTCAGGAACAAGTTCTTCTGAATGAGTATGTGACGGTAATGGAGGTGATAAAGATGGTTATAGAGAAAGACGTGAAAGAGATGGTGTAGCCTGCGAAATACTAGGAGTGGGATCAGGGGGCATGACTACATTATTGTTCACTTGCTTGTCAGATCTTAGTGTGTGAATGGCATTGCATTGGTGGGCATGTGACTGATTTGAGGAACTTGCATTAGGATTTGTTATTGGTTGATTTAGAAAAGTAACTTGGCCATGTTCACACATCTGACTCGCTAATTTTCCAATCTGCTGCTCTACATTCTTAATAGATTGAGAGTTCACGAACAGTTGCTGAGCTGTACTTTGAATAAAACCAATTGACACTTACATAAGATTTTACATGTGTGTGTCAAGGTTGGACATATGCGTGTCATACATGGAATGAGACTTGAGAAGATTTTCAACGTTCTTCTAAAGTGGCTGATGTCGCTTTTCTTGATTATTATTAGACCCCTGTTATTGATGTGAGTGGTTTTGTGCAGTTGGTCTATTCTGATTTTTTTCCATAATTTGATGCGTTTGAGTGTTGATAAGCACCCACATTTAGTTTTGGGAACTGACTAGTGGCTGGAGGTTGCATGTTAGGGTTAGGGGCTCCCTGATATTGCCCTTAACCCCATGATAGATTTGGATGATTCCTCTAGTCAGGATTGTATGTCAGAGCATATGGATTATTCATAGGTCCTTGATACAAGGCGTTAGCCTACTCAAATATGGAACCCATGGGATTCACTAATAGTGGGCACTCTTCCATAACGTGATTCGGAGTTCCGCAATTAAAGCATGTGGGAACTTGAATTTGATTTACTTGACCTACTTGTGGAGCACGAGTAGTCTCCAATGCCTCAATTCTCCTCATAAGGGCTATAATCTTAGTTTCGGCAACTATAGAGCTATCGACGCTATAGATCCCATACTTATGCACAAAAGTTGATACACTGGGCTTCTCAACGGGACTGTCTCATTGCATATCTTTCATGATAGGTCCTCAAGAAGGTCCCATGCTTCATCCTCGTTCTTTCTCATGAACTGCCCTTGACACATAGACTCAAGAAGAGTTTTGGATCTGTAATCGAGTCTTTTGTGCACGATTTGACACAACTGCCACTTTTCTATCTCATGATGAGGGCACTGAGCTAAAAAATCCTTGAACCATTCCAAGTATTTTCAGAAGGATTCTCCTGGCACTTGACAGAATTGATTAATTTGATTTCGAATTCTTACCGTCTTGTGCGTGGGATAATACTTCTTGAGAAATACTGTAACAAATTTATCCCAAGTAGTAATTAAATCAGTAGGCATACTGTACAACCACTTCTTGGTATTATCCTTAGAGCAAATGGGATGAAGCAGAGTTTAATTGCGTCCTCCGATAATTGCTGCAGTTTAATCATCACGCATATTTCTTGAAGTTCACTGATAAAGAGATATGCATCCTCAGAATCAAAACCAGTGAATTTAGGAAGTATACTAATATACTACGGTTTCAACACATAGTGATTACCTGTTGCATGTAGAAGTTTGATGCATAATGGTAATGATGTACACAATGGGTAACATCGATTCTGAAAGATCGGGATTGGTTGGTCCATCTTGTCATCCATGAACGAATCTAATCTTACTAGTTGACCAAATTGATCTCGGGTCTAATGTAGTAAGAACCAACGACTATGAGTGTATGCGTAAATTTCCTAAACTGATGCAAGAAATGGGGTGTGGTGGAGATAAAAACAGTGGAATAGATATGATCAAATAAAAATGTGATTTCTACTGTTCCTATTTTTTTTTGTATTTTTTTACAGAACCAGGGAACTAAATCACATAAGTGGAGAAAATTTTGGTTCAGGAGTTACCTTCACTGCCGCCAAATGACGGTTTTGGCCGCTAAATAGTGGCAGAACTAGAGAGTTTGACTCTGTGGTTTTTGCTGCGCAGTTCTGAGGCTTCTTCGATCCTTTTTGTCTTCCTGTATCTGCAATATCTAGATATCTACATACTCAACACACACTATTAACCCGTAAAACTTTAGAAAAAGCAAGAAAAATATCGTCGATTCCCGGCAATGGCGCCAAAAACTTGATGTGATAATTTACTGCAACGTACAGTGTCAGTTGTAGCGCTATACAGGTCGTCCCACAGAGATCTCATGTATTTTGCAATTCTTACTAATTCTATAGTCTAACGGACTAACAAAGAATTCTAGGTTGTATTTGGGAGTTATTGTAATTAGTCTAGAATCTAGAATCTACTAGTTTCCAACTATATATTTACTTCTATTATCTTCTTCTATCATAAAAATTTGATCTTTTAGTTTAATCTTTATTTAAAATGGCCTAAGTATGAGCTATCAAGTAGTGTACAAGTATAACTTATCAAAGATACTACTTTTAATAAAAATAAAATAAATTATTAGATAATTCTTTGAATAAGATGAAAATCAATAACTCCAAATCCTAACTAAGTATAGGCTATCAAGAAACTTAATTCAAGTATAACCTATAAAAATATTAATTTTCAAGTTCTTGTATTTTAATATTTTCATAGAAAAATCATGTCTTTGTTTATTTTATTTAAGAAGAAATTTCTAGAGGTAATTACAGGTAGATTCTAGTTTCATCTACATTCTAGAGCTAAGCAAAATTAGCTACTCATATTTCTAAAAAAAAATTAAATTTCTATTAATAGAAAACAATTAAATCTAATCTAGAAAGCAAATAAATCTAAACTAGAAAGCAATTAAAATAAACTAACTAAAAAAAATTTGAAGAACAAAGAGAATTATCTCTGAAATCCGATATTGTGGCCGTCACCCCTTCAGCAAAACCTTAATTTTATTAAATTAAAAACGAGTACAAACTATATCCTACTTTCACTATGATTTATCTACTACTTAAAACCTTAGAATACAATGATACGGCTAATATATAGGCTTTGGAAATAAAACCCTAATTCTAATACAACTAAAAAACTAAAAAATTACATCTAAGCTCTCGAAGAAAAATCACCACGTTAAGCCCTATTTGTGCTGCCAATTGGTGGCAAAATGCCTCTATTTAGCGGCAATAATATAATGGAGAAAAATTCTGATTTTTTTTTCTTCATGAGTCTCTTGTCTTTTAATCTTGATTCTCCTAACATTATTTAACTTTGACTCACTAAAGTACTTTAATCTTATAGTTTTGCTCTCTTTGAACTCTTTTATAGGTTTTGTTTCTTAATCCGTCTCTGATTTCATGCCATCTCCTTATACGAATCGGATTATCTGAAAATCAAACTAAAAATACCTAAGTAGCATTTATTTATATATAAAAATAGATAAAATATGGGAGAAAAAAAATACAATATAAGATACTTATCAATTACCAAAAATACTGCCTTCCACATATAGGATGGAAAGATTGAGATGAAGGAGTAGATTGGGGACATGGAAAGGGTGCTAGTAGTGGAAAGAAGGATGGGGACATGATGAGGTCTGGCATGATGAGGGGCGGAGAGGAGAGATGGGGATGCGATGAAAGTGTGTAGAGCAACAGGTGGCCCCATTATAGCTAGTATGCTAATAATTGTTACAAATGAAGACATTGTGGCACCATATGGCCCTAATCTCAACAGTGAAAACAGAGAAATTTTAAGGGATGGTGAGGAGAGTTGGGAGTTAGAATGGATTCTTGATGTTTTGTATATCTTGTAGATCACTGAAGGGAATAGTAGGGGAAGGGAATTCTTCTTGTTGGAAGCAAGGATCCATCCCTATCATTAGAGCTTAATGTTGTGAATTGTTTGGAGGTTTGGAGGAATCACAAGATGCTAGGCCCAAACCAAAAAGTGGCAATAATGGGCATAATATGGACTAGAGGAGTGATGGGTTTGTGTAATGGCTCTATCGTTTAGGGCCTACCATTTGTTGTTCCCTCTTAATTAAGTTTCCTCCCATGATGATGAGGATTCATATTCTTGATCAATTATTGACAAAATGGTTTGAACTAGAACAAATGATCCAAATGGCAAAAATGTGATTTGCATAGAAAGTAGTTGGAGAGTACATCCTCTCATGCCTCTTTCAGTACTCCACCATCCCTTCTTTGCTCCCCATTTCTTGAGTACATAAGACTCAATAAAAACATGTTCTCCTCACTTTCAACTCATTCCCTTCATCTCTTTCCACTCTTCATCTTCCTCCAACTATGAGCTTGGCTCCAAATGAACCTAAGTACTGCCAAGAAATCACGTGTCTTTTTTTAGGAATCACGCCTCCTCAACCCTCTAAAGAGATAGCAATTAACTTTTCTAAAATATAATTTCTTACATAGTGATTCATCATCTCAACTCTCCCTCCACTAATAACACCTATCTCACATCACACCTATCTCTCATCTACCAAACGTCAAGTTGCAAACTTCTACGACGAATTCTTTTTTGATTAGATTAGTAGGTTTTGATAGAAGAGTCATAACTGTCTATATGTTATTCTAAATGAGTTCATTCTCCCTAAATCTATGTCAAATTTAATCTCCTCTACTTTTCTTTATATGCTTGTTTCCTGCAAAACTCGCCCTTCCTTCTATTACCATTGATTTATGATTATAAAAATCTCAAAGTATAATAAAAAGAAGCAAAGGAAAATCAAATGAGAGAATTTATAAATATATCACTCTCTTTTACAAAAAGTGTTGGTTCTTAACGAGGCTATGGAGCACCGACCTTGTGCTTTGTTAACGATATGATACTTGCATTGGTCTTGAATGTAAAGAATTGATGAAGAAAGTTTTTGGCCGACGGTTTTCTGTTGCTAATCTATGTGCCCTCGTGCATAAAATCAATTTACTAAAGGTCTCCAAAGTTTTTCCCTAAAATTCTTTTCTTGACCCCCTATTTACAGTTTTAGGAGTATCTTTACGAGATAAGGATGGAATTCCATCACAATTTAACCTCTAAAGTTGTATTTCAATTGGATTTAAAATCTTCAATTAGGAGTAATTGGATATGATTGGGTTTGAAATTCTGGTAAAAATCCAAAAGGAAATCCTCTTTGGAAATTGAATCAACTCCGCACACGCGAGGCTATCATCCCTGCGCAGGGCTACCTATTCGCCTCGTGTGGCTTGGTTTTTTTGAATCCAAAATTTTTTCCTCCTACAAGACCCCTCTAAAATTTTCAAAATCCTATTTATTGATTTCGAATGAGTTTTGAAATATTTAGGAGTTTAATTTTTCAAGTTTCCATCACACAAGGTTCTTTTGTATGCGAGACTAATTAGCTTCCGGAGGCTAATAGCCTCGTGTGGCTGATAGCCTTACGGGATAAATAGTCTCGCGGGGCTTATAATAGTCTTGCAAAATTTCAGCCACTAATTAGGCTTCTGATGTGATAATTTAACTACAAGTATACAGTATCGGTTGTAGCACTATACAGGTCGTCCTACAGAGATCTCAGGTGTTTCTGCATTCTCACTAATTCTATAGTCTAACGGATTAACAAAGAATTCTAAATTTGAGTTGAGAGTTATTCTAATTAGCTTAAGATTTAGAATACACTAGTATCCAACCATGTATTTACTTCTATTATCTTCTTCTATCATAAACAAATAATCTTTTAGTTTTAATCTTTATTTAAAGTAATCTAAGCATGAGCTATCAAGTGGTGTGCAAGTATAACTCATCAAAAATACTACTTCACATAAAAACAAACTAAATCGTTAGATAATTCAATGAAAAAATAAAAATCAATAACTCCAAAACCTAACTAAGTATAGACTATCAAGAAACTTAACTCAAGTATAACCTATCAAAGTATTAATTTACGAGTTCTTGTATTTTAATCTTCATAGAAAAATCATGTCTTTGCTTATTTTATTTAAGAAGAAAATTCTAGAGAGTAATTATATGATGGATCCTAACTTCATCTACATCCTAGAGCTAAGCTAAATTAACTACTCATATTTCTAATAAGCAAAATCAAATTTTTATCTAATCTAGAAAGTGATAAAAATCTAAAGTAGAAAGCAATTAAAAAAAATTAACTAAAGAAAAATTGAAGAACAAAGAGAATTACCTCTAGAGTCTGGTATTGTGGTCGTCACCCCTTCAGCAAAATCCTATTTTTATTAAATTAAAAATGAGTACAAATTATATCCTAATTCTATATTAACTACTGCATAAAAAATCCTAGAATACAAGGATATGGCCAATATATAGGCTTCGGAAATCAAATCCTAATTCTAATACAACTGAAAAACCACAAAATTACATCGAAGCCCTCAAAGAAAACTCAGCATGTGGGGCCCTCTTTGTGCCGCCAAGCAAAATGCCGCTATTTTGTGGCAATATTATGATAACATTGCTTGAATTTTTTTCCGTATGAATTTCATGTCTTTTAATCTTAGATCTCCTGACTGTATTTGACTTTGACTCTCTAAAGTATTTTAATATTGTTGTTTTGCTCTCTTTAAGCCCTTTTTTGGGCTTTGTTTGCTAATCCGGCTCTGATTTCATGCCATCACCTTGTATGAATCGGATTACCTGAAAAACAAACTAAAAATACCCAAGTAGAAATTATTTATATACAAAAATAGATAAAATATGGGAGAAAAAAAATACAATATATGATACTCATCAGCCTCCCTAGGCACCATTTCCTCTTTAAATAGGCCCCTTCATCTTCTTTCCCCTCATTAAATCAAAGTTACACATTTCTTCCTACTCAAGAATTCATTCAAATTTCATCAAATTTCTTCATTATTTCTTCAAATTCTTACTTCATTCTTCGATCAATGGAACCAAAGAAAGTTGTAGTCAGCCGAGGCGGCACCCCTTCTCATTGTCGGTCATCGGTTGCCAGGATTGGAGCAGTTCTTCCTACTTTTGGAGGTAAGATCCCTTTATATCCTCATTTTCTTCCTCTTTTACGAGTAGAATGAGTTATAAAGATTTAAATGAGGATTTTTGCCATGATTTTTGGGTTGATTTCGGCTAAAAACAATATTTTCACCACCGTCGAGGTTTGCCACTGGTGGCGAACTGCCTCTAGGTAGGTTTCATGCGAGGCTGCATAGCCTCGCATAAAGTTACATGAGGCTATAGCTACGTGTTATTGTATGTAAGACAATAGCCTCGCGTTTGTTTTTGCAAGGCCGTTAGCCTCGCATTCTGCCTCGTTTATGCGAGGCTATTTTAGCCTTGTGTTTTTTCTACTTAGAGAAATCTCTGAGTTTCGGACGAGCTTCTGACTTCTTCTTTGTCTTCTTATCAGTGAACTAAGCTCTTTGATGAGGCGCCATCACTTTGGCTTTTGAGGGAGTCCTAACAGTAGAATTTAGCCTGGATTCCATGGACCAATCCCATTTTTTACTCCGGGTAGTAGTGATGATCGGAGAGATAGGATATCCAGCTATAACCCATCTACCTTAAGGGAATTGATAGGTGATGCTCCTCTGGAAGGCACGAATAGGGAAGAAATTGAGAAGCCGACCTTTCTCTTTGGTGACTCGATATTAGTTGGTGACTCGATATTAGTTTCGGAGGCATCTCTATTTGAGGATGGATACAACTGGCTTCGCCAAGTGGAAGATGTGAGGATGTTCATTCTGGTGATGGTGAGGAGCTGCTCATTAACTTATCTTCAAAGTATTTCTATCCCTCATCAAATGGAGTGGAGTCTCACTAAAAACTAGAATAGCATTCCCATTGGTAGTTCCGGTAGTTAGAGTCCTTACCAAGACGACCCTGGTAAGTACTTGACTGATTTGATTTCGGAGCAAGTAGGAAAGAATTTTCCTCTCCGTGAGTCTCCTGACTTGCTAGCACCTTTCTCAACGACTTCTTGAAGTTGAAAAGGCAATATCCTATCCATAACTTTCACACTCTGTTGGCAGTGAAAATTTCTAAGTTAAAAGGATTTTCCACAACAGAATGCGGAGCTAATTCAATAGCCCCGCGTTTGGTTATATTAACCCTGCGTTTGAATAAAACGCGGAGATGTTTAATAGCTCCGCGTTGATTCCACAGTCTGGTTTGTATTAGCCTCGCGTTTGAGTAAAACGCGGAGATGATCAATAGCTCCGCGTTAGCTCCGCGTTTTGGTGATTTAGCGTCGCGTTTTGATGCGATTAAAGCTCTGCGTAAGTAGATAACCAGAATCTCAAATTGATTGAGATTATGATTTTGGGCTTATCCAAATACCCGAATCAAGTCTAATCAGAATTCCATCAAAACTAAGATATTTGATTGGAATCCTTGATGAATGTGAGTTCTAGTTAGATAGAAACTCTTGCATTAACCTGGGGCTATAAATACCTTCCTTGGTGAAACCCTAGAAAGATCTTCTTTTTTTTGGCATCGGAAGTTTCCTATTGATCCTTTGGCAATTCAAGTACGCGAGAGAGCCTTGAAGCCGTTTCTGATCATCTTCTGAAATCTTGGAGAATTCAAGTTACGCACAGAGCCTTGAGTTCGTGAAGATCAGAGAAAATCACCATCTTCTTTCTGGAGTTCTTGAGAAGTTCGAGTTACGCGAGAGAGCCTTGAACAAATCAAAACCAGAGAAGATCGTCTATAGTCGGCCGATATCTTTAAAAGAGAAGATTTCAACGTACCGATCGTCCAAAGGAACTACTATAGATCCCATCGCCACAGATCCCACAACAATATTGTAAAAGAGAGAGATTGAACTATAAAATCCTCTCGTTTGTTCTTTTTATATCTTGTTCACTTCTATTGTAATTCAAGTTAATTCAATGGAAGGAAGCGAAGGAACTTTTGCGATGAACAAACTGGCGACCACAGTGGGAGCCATCTCTTTCACTGATGAAGAGATTGTGGCGCAATCGGACGTTGATTTGATCGGATCCGAAGTAGACACACTGGTCGTTGAAATCGACCAGCAGAAGTACGAGGAGTTCCTCTCCTCCGGATCAGGTGACTTGGATGAGACACGGCACTATCACCGTATGTACTCCAATGCCCGAGTGACGGGTAGAAAGGTATCCACCGAGAGACGGGGATCCTTGGAGACTACGGTTATAGCGCCGGAGTTCACACAAGAAATCCTAACCGAGTAAGAGCTTCCGATTGCCGAAGAAGACATGGGAACTAGACTGATCAGGACCCAACTCCGGAACAGGAACCAGAGGGCGAGGCGTAGAGCCCTCAAAGCCCGCCTTGGACGCGGAGCTAACCCTAGAGGACGCGAGGCTATGGTCCATCGCAAATTGGCTCGCGCTACCCGCGAGACCAATCTCTACCGCGTTAAACGCGAAGATACAACTTGCCTTAAAAGCAAGGAAAAGCCAGCATGTGATTTTCCACGCGAGGTTAGTAATACTGGCGAGTTACGCAAAATTCCTGACACTCACGAGTTACGCGAGTATAAAAATTATTCAAAGCCAGCGTGTGATACTCCACGCGAGGCTATTACTGTGCCTAGCGAGAGACGCGAAGCCAGTAAGGGTTGCGCTAGTCACAGAATACCCAACACTCGCGAGTTACGCGAGTATAAAAATTATTCAAAGCCAGCGTGTGATTCTCTACGCGAGGCTATTACTGTGCCTAGCGAGAGACGCGAAGCCGGTAAGGGTTGCGCTAGTCGCAGAATACCCAACACTCGCGAGTTACGCGAGTATTAAAATTATTCAAAGCCAGCGTGTGATTCTCCACGCGAGGCTATTACTGTGCCTAGCGAGAGACGCGAAGCCGGTAAGGGTTGCGCTAGTCGCAGAATACCCAACACTCGCGAGTTACACGAGTATAAAAATTATTCAAAGCCAGCGTGTGATTCTCCATACGAGGCTATTACTGTGCCTAGCGAGAGACGCGAAGACAGTGATACTTGCAATAAACACAAGACTTCTGACACCCACAAGGAACGTGAGGATGATTGGCAGATAGTTGTCAGTCGTAAAAATCGCGCTAAGCGCGAAGCTATGATCTGCGTTAATCGCAAAGATAAGCCAGCGTGCAAGAACTTCCCTTCACGCGGGGCTATTATTCCAGAAGCTAAACTTCCAAGGACACACCAAGCCAGCGAGAAACGCGAGCCTAGTATGGATAAACGCAGAGCTATTCTTCAGGCCCGCATGGTGAAACACGAGGCTATTCCTAAACCACGCGAGGATCGGTCCGACCCCAGAGTCAGGGTTGATCAATCAAAGAAGCTTCAGTGGATTCCTAAACACTCTCAAGAGTTGAATAGACCTCTTGATTCCATGGCTAGAAGCACTGACCTCAGGGAGCATCTCTCTAAAAAGAGAGGCATAGAACAACTTCAAGTTGAACATAGTTGCCATTGCCAGCAACTTATGACAGCAGTATCAGCCGTGATGAATAACTGTGGCTGCAGCAAGAACAGGATATCTGTGTTCGACCGATTAAATGAGTCAAACCAGAATCCTGCTAAGAAGACAAGAACCACTCCCCTGAAACAAGGGAGAGCTGTAACTTCCAACATGGTAGGAAAAGGGAAGAAAATTGCAGAGACGGATGATGATTCAGAATCGAGCGATGATGAACTTCATCGTATTACTCGACTAAGATCAGGAGCCGTCCAGCCCCGAAATTATACGAAGTTCGCAGGGGGTTCTTACGACGAGAACAGCGATAATTCCGCTATAGCCTCGCCCCCATCCTCTATATCGTCTCGGTTACAGAAGTCAGCATCACACATGGCAGATAAATCTGGTGATATCAATCAGAGATTTGAGGCTCAAGAAAGAATGAT
Source organism: Dracaena cambodiana (assembly GCA_036321105.1). NCBI lineage: Eukaryota > Viridiplantae > Streptophyta > Magnoliopsida > Asparagales > Asparagaceae > Dracaena > Dracaena cambodiana. The sequence continues at coordinate 31,337,654 of JAYEPQ010000015.1, read as the reverse complement.
TCGAGAGCAACAGAAAACAATTGAAGACCTTAAGATGCTACTTTTAAAAGTTGTTGAAGATAATGCTAAACAGGGCAAGAAGACTCCAAATGAAGAAGAACAGGAGGAGAAAGCCCACTCGATGCATGAGGAAGAAGATAGATTTTATTTCCATGATCCGCATGAAGAAAAACTTGAAAAGTTACAGAATCAACTCGAAGCCTTGATGCGTAAAAAAGAGTTGAAGGAGTCAGGAGTCTCTAGACCGTATCCTCCTGAATGGGATGTGGTACCCTATCCTCCAAAGTATAAGCCGCTCAAGTTGGAGCCCTGTGACGGGAAGGGATCGCCCAGTCAGCACATCTATTATTTCTTGTCCCAAGCAGGACACTTAATGGGTAATGATCCCATCATGACCAAAGTATTTGCAAGTACTTTGCGAGGGCCTGCCTTTACTTGGTTCATGCAGCTGCCCCCAGGTACTATTAATACCTGGTTAGATGTTGAGAAATATTTCTCTCACGTTTTTTCGAGGATGACACCGAGATTACGGTTCATTCCCTCCTTGCAACTAGGCAAGGAGAACAAGAAGCGGTTAAAGATTTCATAGAAAGGTTCCGGGAGAAGTCCATACATTGTAAACATGGAATGATCCAGGAAACTCTAGTCGAAACCTGTCGACACAACCTTAAGACCAATGTGCTCCTCAAAATGGGGGCCGTAGAGTCTAAGACGTGGAGGGACCTGCTCAAACAAGGAGAGCAAGCTGAAGACTTGATTCGCCGAGTTGAAGAGTCCCGCGGGCCAAGAAGTGCTGGGGGTAGTAAATCATATACCCAAAACAACAGCAACAAGAATAAAGGGAAAGCAGTAATGTCATCAGAAACTGCTCCTCAGAAAACCAGTCCTCCGCCAGAGCCGAAATCTCAAGGTCAGCGAGGGTCAAGGAAAATTAGACCGCAACAAAAAAGGAATTACACTTTCAAAGCTGAACAGACACCAGTCCTCTTTCACCTGCTCCAAAAGAAGGGAATGCTAAAACTTCCGGAGAATAAGAAGCCAGAAGATGCGGGTAAGACTAAAGACCCAAATTACTGTCTTTATCACCGGAATGTTGGGCACCCTACCAGGGATTGTTTTCCCCTAAAGAACAGAATCCAAGCACTAATAGAGGCTGGAGTTCTGACGCTTAAGGAAGAGCAGAAGAAAGTCACTGCCAATATGGCAACCATAATGGTCGGAACCCACGAGTTTCCCGCAGGAGTGACCCCAATCCCTAAGGGTAAGATGGTCACGAAGAATCTTGATCCGCTCAATAAAGCCCAAGAGGGACTTGTCCCCGTAACAATCCAAAAGGGGGAAGTTATGTGGGTTCACCCTGATTTGCTGGAAGATGAACAATGGACTACTTCAAGAGGTCCAGAGAAGAAACGGGCTGTCAATGCCATTTCTGCGGATATAAAGGGAGAATATATAGCTTCGGGGGCCTTTACAGATTCTGAAGAAGAACCCGAAATTATGGCCACCCATCAAGATGGGGCAGGCCCTTCCAGTACTCGATCTGGAAAGACATATCTTAAGGACTACACTAGAGTGGATCCAAAAGATATCTATGCAGAACTCGCAAAGCCTGCGAAGCAGAAAGGATTTCGTTTCCAGAAGAATCCTACCAGAGATGAAGGAGCCAAAGAAACTCCCTTCGAATTTGACATAATTGCACAGTTGGCTAACATCCCAGCGCGAGTGACGCTTTACGAATTGTTGAGATTATCAAAATCAACACGTGAGGCTCTAAGAGAGGCCTTGGCAGACTCTGAGTCGTTCCTAGCTCAGATTGTCGAGCCGGCCATCAAAGAGCGGGACTCTTGCCCCCACTGTCATCAAGTGAGGAGGCAAGTCCCACAAATCATCTTTTCTCCAGAAGACATGCAGGTGAGGAATATAAAGCATAATAGGCCTTTATATTTCACTGGATATGTCGGGTCCATAAAAGTGGACCGAATTCAGATTGATCCAGGTTCTGCACTCAGCGTCGTGCTCAGTAGATTGATGCAGTTGTTGGGGATTTCCTTTCATCGCTTGACACCTACACACACTACCATCTATGGATTCAACGCTAATAATGCCATCCTCTTGGTAAGATCCGATTGCGGTGTCAGATTGGAGACTTGAAAACGGAGGTTACATGCTACGTAATTGATGCTGATACCTCCTACAATATTTTATTGGGGCGACCTTGGATCCACTCTCATATGATAGTTTCGTCGACTCTTCACCAGTGCATGAAATATTGCGATGAGGAAGGAGAGGTCCGGACACTAGTTGCTGACAAGCAGCCATTCAAAGGGTTGGAAAATTACTTCACAGATGCTGCACTCTACAAGCCAGCACATGAAGCCTCCAATGACAGTCTTAGCAAGTCTCCAAAGCCCGACGACAGTGGCAATGAAGCCGACACTGAGTACGAGCTCCTTGGAGAAGATGATGGGGGTGATTACGAAATCAACCCTCACCTAGATCTTAGCTTAGGTCTTGATAATATAGTGGATGTAATAGAAAGTGAATGGGTTATTAATGAAAATGTAAAGTTAGTCTACGAGCATGCTGTAGCTACTGAGTCTGAGCCCTCTTGTAACTCCACCGAAGCGGATGGCCTGACCGAACTTGAAGTTCTGGCGGCATACCATTTGCCCCTCAGGTCTTCCCTCCTCTCTCAATTAAAAATAACCGAGGATCAAGGGCACTTCTTTGAAGTGCCTCCCCGACAGAAGTCCCAAAAGCCGATCATGTTCGGCAAAGTGGCCACGTTGCCTCGACAGAGACAAAGTAGTGAAAGTGATGAACAAACATCACCTCAATTTCACTTATATGAGCAAAGGTCCCGACAGATGATGGAGAAAATGGGGTATAATTTTACCCAGAAGCCGGGATTAAACTTTGGAAAAGGGTGGCGGAATCTCATACCCTCGTTTAGACCGAGAGGAAAGAGTCCTGATTATTATCAGAAGACCCGCAGGGGGTTGGGCTATGTATCTACTCCACCCTCATCGCCATCCAAGGATGAAGAGAGTTCTTCGGATAAAGAAGAAACATCTTCACCAGATCATAAGCACCGGTGTTTGGTTTCAATCTTTGACAATCAATATGGTTTCAGCCGCGCCAGAAAGCGACGAGGAACCAATTGACGTTCAAGACGATGCTTGGGCTAGGCATATGGATACTCTCTGGGATGTCCGCTTTGAACAGCGTGACCCGCCCACAGAAGACAAATTAATACAAGTTAACATGGGAACGGAAGAAAATCCGAAACCCATTTTCATAAGCGACACACTAACTCCTTTAGAAAAAGAGGAACTTATATCCCTTATCAAAAAATATATAGATGTGTTCGCATGGAGTTATGAAGATATGCCTGGGCTTGACCCTCAAATTGCCACACACCGGTTAAATATAAAAGAAGATGTCAAACCTGTTAAATAGCAACAGAGGCGTTTTCGACCGGAATTGATGGAGGCAATAGTTGCTGAGGTCAACAAGCTTATACAATCCGGGTTCATCCGTGAAGAACAACACCCAGACTGGGTGGCAAACATAGTGCCAGTTCGCAAAAAGAATGGCAAAATCCGGATATGCATTGACTTTCGAGACCTGAACGCTGCATGTCCCAAGGATGAATTTCCACTCCCCATCACCGACGTGATGATCGATAATACTTGCGGTTATGAGAGGATGTCCTTTATGGATGGCTTCTCAGGTTATAACCAAATCAAGATGCACCCGGATGATGAAAAGCATACAGCTTTCAGAATGCCACAGGGGGTATACTGTTATACGGTGATGCCATTCGGATTAAAGAATGCATGTGCCACTTACCAACGCGCAATGAGCGCCATATTCAAAGAACACCTACGCAGAACAGTGGAATGCTATGTGGATGACTTAGCAGTTAAAAGCAAAGACAAATAAGATCATCTTCACGATTTAAGAATGGTCTTCGATCTTATGCGGAAACATGACTTGAAGATGAATTCTACCAAGTCGTTCATGGGGGTATCCAGCGGGAAGTTTCTAGGGTTCGTAATAACTTCAAAAGGAATTTTCCTCGACCCGAAAAAGGTAAAAGCGATTAGCGAAATACCGCCTCCCCGCAATCTTAAGGAACTAAGGGGATTACAAGGAAAGCTCGCTTATATCCGGCGCTTCATATCCAACTTATCTGGACGATGCCAACCATTCTCCAAACTTATGAAGAAGGGAGTGTCTTTTATATGGGATGAGGCATGTCAGCAGGCATTTGATGACCTCAAAGAGTACCTTACTAAGCCTCTTGTACTAATGGCACCAGCCCCTGGGCAGCCCTTCCTTATATATGTAAGGGCCATGGATAATGCTTTAGGAGCATTACTTGCTCAATATAATGAGCACGGCCATGAACATGCCCTCTACTATTTAAGTAGAACAATGATTGGGGCCGAACAGCGGTATACCCCGATTGAAAAAGAATGTTTAGCCCTAGTGTTTGCTGTTCAGAAAATGCGACACTACCTTTCGGGGCAAACAATTCATGTTATATCACGGGTTAATCCCCTGAAGATTCTAATGACAAAACCAGGATCCTTAAATGGCCGACTGGCAAAATGGGCGCTCTTACTATCGCCCTATGACATACATTTTGTCCCTCAAAAGGCTATGAAGGGACAGGCAATCGCCGATTTCCTTGCAGACCATCCAATTTGGTCCAAATTAAAGCAGACATCAGAAGTCAATACAGTTACCAAAGAGCAACCTTGGCAAATGTTCTTTGATGGTGCCGCGAGACGATCTGCTGCTGGAGTGGGGGTTGTGCTAATATCCCCACATAAACATATATTGCCTAACGGTTATTCATTAACAGAACCGTGCACTAATAATGTAGCGGAGTACAACGCACTTATTATCGGCTTAAAAATAGCTCTGCAACTGGGGGTGAACCATCTAGAGGCATATGGAGATTCTAAGCTCATTGTCAATCAGATGACAGGTGAGTATGAAGTCAGACATGAAGCCCTCATCTCCTATAATCAGCTAGCTATTGAGCTAGCAGGATATTTTGAACAATTCTACATATATCACGTATCTCGAAACGAGAACATTTATGCCGATGCTCTTGCCGCATTAGCCGCAACGCTGGCAATCCCGCCAGGTGAAGCTAAAAGCATCACCATTGGTAGTAGAGAACTCCTCCACCCAGATGTGGTATCTCAAGCCGAAGAGGTATGCCAGATTGGCTTAAAGTTAGAACCCCTTGATTGGCAATTTTCATTTGTGGATTATGCCTTGCATGGGATATTACCAGAAGATCCTAAGGAAGCCACCTCAATAAAGAGGAAGGCCCAAAAATTTTATTATGACCATAAGCTTCAGACTTTGTATAGAAAGTCAAGAGGTGGTCTATTGCTACGCTGCATATCGAAAGCAGAAGCAGAACAAGTGCTGAAAGAAATACATGATGGAATATGTGGAGCTCATCAGTCCAGTCCCAAACTTGGAGACCGTATAAGAAGGCTAGGGTACTACTGGCCGAGCATGGTTACGGAAGCAATGGCATACGCTAAACGATGTCATGCATGCCAAATAAATGCCAATTTTATTCATCAACCCCAAGAATACTTGCACAATACTGTCGCAAGCTGGCCATTTGAAGCCTGGGGAATGGACATTGTGGGGCCAATAACTCCCCCGTCATCCAGAGGACATCGGTTTATTCTTGCAATAACCGACTATTTTTCAAAATGGGCCGAAGCCGTGCCCATGAAAGAGGTAAAAACGGCAGATGTGATCAAGTTTATCAAGCATCATGTCATTTACCGATTTGGCGTCCCTCGACGGATCATTCATGATAATGGTCCACAATTCATCAGTCAGGGATTCTCCAGATTCTGCAACAAGTTCAGAATCAAAGATATCGCTTCTACACCATATAACCCTGCGGCTAATGGGTTAGCTGAAGCTTTCAACATGACGATCATCAAACTCCTTCGGAAGTTCGTCTCTTCCAATAAACGAGATTGGGATGAAAAGTTGGGAGAATGTTTATGGGCTTATCGCACCACCGTTCGCACCCCGACTAAAGCTACCCCTTTCTCTTTGGTTTACGGAAGTGAGGCTGTCTTGCCTCTTGAAATCCAGATACCATCATTAAGAGTGGCTTTAGCCACAAAGATGACGACAGAAGAACGCCATCAGCAAAGATTGCAAGAACTAGAGGCGTTAGATGAAAAACGTCTTAGGGCTCAACAACAAATTGAGTTGTATCAAGCCCGAATATCTCAAACGTTCAATAAGAATGTTAAACCAAGGACCTTTAAACAAGGAGACTTGGTTCTAGCTGTTAAAAGGCCAATGGTGCTAACCCACAAGACTAAGGGTAAATTTGAACCCAAGTGGGAAGGACCGTTTGTTGTGGAGACAGTATACTCCAGTGGAGCCTATCGCTTAATGAATCAAGATGGCGACAGAATGATGATGCCGATCAATGGCAAATTTCTGAAGAAATACTATTCTTAGTAACCCTGGAGAAACGCGTCTTCTTTTCTTAGGCATGCGCATTGTGCGCCTCTGACCTAAACCTGGTAAGTTTGGTTCTCAAGTTTGAACCACCTCCAGTCTTTTTCTTAGGCATGCGCAGTTTGGCGCCTCTGACCTAAACCTGTTTGGAGTGCCCAGTTCAAGTTACGCGATAGAGCCTTGAACCACCTCCTGTTTGGTTCTCAAGTTTGAACCACCTCCAGTCTTTTTTATTAGGCATGCGCATTGTGCGCCTCTGACTAAACCTGGTGAGTTTGGTTCTCAAGTTTGAACCACCTCCAGTCTTTTTCTTAGGCATGTGCAGTTTGGCGCCTCTGACCTAAACCTGGTGTGTTTGGAGTGCCCAGTTCAAGTTACGCGAGAGAGCCTTGAACCACCTCCTGTTTGGTTCTCAAGTTTGAACCACCATCAGTCTTTTTATTAGGCATGCGCATTGTGCGCCTCTGACCTAAACCTGGTAAGTTTGGTTCTCAAGTTTGAACCACCTCCAGTCTTTTTCTTAGGCATGCGCAGTTTGGCGCCTCTGACCTAAACCTGGTGTGTTTGGAGTGCCCAGTTCAAGTTATGCGAGAGAGGCTTGAACCACCTTCTGTTTGGTTCTCAAGTTTAAACCACCATCAGTCTTTTTCTTGGGCATGCGCAATTTGGCGCCTCTGACCCAAAACCTGGTGTGCTTAGTTCTCAAGTTTGAACAGCCCCCAATCTTCTTTTAGGCATGTGTAATTAAGCGCCTCTGACCTAAAAGTATGAATTGCCCAACGCCAACTAGGCAATGGGAAGAGAACTAGTTTCTCGCCAACCCATCATGCTGGGGTAAAAGTATGAATTGCCCAACGCCAACTAGGCAATGGGAAGGGAACAAGTTTCTCGCCAACCCATCATGCTGGGGTAAAAGTATGAATTGCCCAACGCCAACTAGGCAATGGGAAGAGAACAAGTTTCTCGCCAACCCATCATGCTGGGGTAAAAGTATGAATTGCCCAACGCCAACTAGGCAATGGGAAGAGAACAAGTTTCTCGCCAACCCATCATGCTGGGGTAAAAGTATGAATTGCCCAACGCCAACTAGGCAATGGGAAGAGAACAAGTTTCTCGCCAACCCATCATGCTGGGGTAAAAGTATGAATTGCCCAACGCCAACTAGGCAATGGGAAGAGAACAAGTTTCTCGCGAACCTATCATGCTGGGGTAAAAGTATGAATTGCCCAACGCCAACTAGGCAATGGGAAGAGAACAAGTTTCTCGCGAACCCATCATGCTGGGGTAAAAGTATGAATTGCCCAACGCCAACTAGGCAATGGGAAGAGAACAAGTTTCTCGCCAACCCATCATGCTGGGGTAAAAGTATGAATTGCCCAATGCCAACTAGGCAATGGAAAGAGAACTAGTTTCTAGCCAACCCATCATGCTGGGGTAAAAGTATGAATTGCCCAATGCCAACTATGCAATGGGAAGAGAACGAGTTTCTCGCCAACCCATTATACTGGGGTAAAAGTATGAATCGCCCAATACCGGTAAAGTAAAGGGAAGAGGAAAAGTTTGGCATTTAAGCCCAAACGTACTCCTCGACAACTCACCATATTGAGGGGAATAACATGGCTAGCCCAACTCAAACGGTAGTTGGTAAAGGCTAATCAAATCCGTTAATAGCTGGGGGTTTGCTAAAAATCCCATATTAAACTTTAATTGTTATTTCAGTTCAAGAAATTGAGCATAAACGGTACCGAGATAAATCGTTTTAAAGACAGGTTATTTGTTGGGCAAGCAAATCTGTTTTGAAGCCGGCAAATATAAGAGTCAAAAGAATCATCTTTATTAAAAAGGTGAAGATACAAAAAGAATTTCAAAGATACATCGTAAGGTTATCTCTCTCCTGTTTACGAAAGTTCTTATTACAAGGAAGATAAAAGCGTAAAGAGAGAAACTATTGGCCTCCCAGAAGTCTCAATTGGTTTATTGTCTCGTCCAAATTTCTACGATGAGAAGCCTCCACGGTTTGCTGAGCTTGCCTACGCAACTCATCATCACTTATTGTAAGTTGTTGCTGACGAGTTCTATGGCACGATTCCTGGCTATCTCTTCCTGCTGAATCTGCTCCTGCTGGACAAGCAACATCTCCCGTTTCTTGACAGATTCTCCTAATCGGAGTTCATTTTCTATCAAGGTGGCCCGAGCTCTCGCAATCGTCTCCTGGGCTTTAGAGATGGCCGCCTGACCTTCCTCAATTCCGAAGTTTACCCTCTGCAGGTCGCCAAGAAAGGATTCCCGACTGGCCTGGAGCTCTGTCAGCTCCTGAGACCATATCTCCTCCTGCTGCCTTAAAATATGTCTTTGAGATAAGGATTCTGCTCGAAGCCGCGCCAGCTCTATCTCAGTGATCGCCTCCACATCCGCCTGACGGAGTGTGTGTAGCGTGGTCACCTGCTCTTCTAAGGCTGCAAGGCGGGCCCGGTATGGAGCTGCTCGATCTTGTCCACCGAATTCTTCAATATTTCCTAAATAGCGGAGTAACAGTGGACGTGCGAAGTTGAAGAAATCGTGGCCAGCAAGAACCATCTCGACACATCTTCTTAACAAATGCATAAAATCCTCGACGGTGAAGCCGAAAAGTTTTTCAAGAGGATTTGCACTGTCGATAGGCAAAGTAGGTAATGCCAAGAAAGGTGTCGTAAGCAAGGGAGCAGTAGTTGCTGGAATTGGAGAAGAAGAAGCCCGTCTCTGCATTAAATTCATAATATGGGGGACCAGTAGAGCCAGTGCAGATCTGGAAGAGCTGGAGACCCCAGACGAAGTACCGCCAGTACAGATCACTTGGGTACCCCCACCAACAGGAAGAGAAGATGAGATCACTTCGCCTGAAGCTCCTCCGGTGGGAGAAACATCTTCGAATGAGAATTTCAAATTATTCTCCTCCCCTGCTGGAAGGCTTGGAGTCGGAAGAGTTGCAGGTATCTCAGTAGCCATGACAACAGACGATGTTAAAATCGCTGACTGAGAAGGCACGCCAACGACCGTGGCAAATGTCTCAGTAGAGCAGACTGGCGTTGGAGATGGCATGCTAGGAGAATGTGTAGCCTCATTAGCAGCAGCTGCGATAATAATCTCAGTTCTCTCGTCACTTCCCAATTCGTCAATTGGGGGAATTGAAGAGGAAACAGAGGCAGGAGCCGGTGTGGAATAATCAACCGCAAACTCACCAGCAGAGCTACCCACACCACCAACGGAGCCGGAATGGTCCATTCTATCGTCAGACTCTACTAGGGTAGTCGAGTGCATTGGCGAGAGAAGTTGATCACCTGCATTTCAGAAGACCAGAAAAGCAGTGTTACGTTAAAATAATAATGGGCAAAAGATAAAATGCTAAAGGCCATACCAGGCGATACAAGTCCAGTTGTCGGACTTGAAGGGGGAGCCATTGTCGTTTCCAGCAATGTACCCGTCTCGCTACCCGTTAGTTGCGCCCCAGGTTCTGCCACAGGCTCTACGGCCGAAGGAGCTGAAATCTCAGCAACACTTGGAGCATTGGCAGGTTCATCCTCCCTTGCCAACGCTGGGGGTACAGCTGAAGCCAACAAGTCGGAAGCAAGTTTGATAGCCACTTCTTGGGGGGCTATCAAGGTTTCCTGTGCCAGTTTTTGCTTCTTACCCGGCCTTCTCTTTAAAGTGCCGCGGCGTTTGAGAGTTGGACTCAGGGAACGACTAACAACAGGCTGAGGAACTCCACCAGCACCAGTATTGTCGTCATCATCACCGGCATCATCGTCTGATTCGCTGACATCCGAAGGCTCAGCCGCAGCGCCAAGGAATTGTTCCATTCCTTTTATCCTTACCCTAGAAGCACCCTGGCAGCTAATATAGAGGGCTTCAATCTCTTTGCAACAACTGCGATTGAGAGAGAAGCCGGGCACGTCAGCATTCGCAGTGTTGAACCAATTGCAGGAGCTGAGGGTCATGGACAATTCTGGCATCTTCTGGGGCAAGGAGAATTCAGCCTCGGTCCCGCCAGCTGCAAAATGGAACCAGCCACGAGCGCCTTCGTATAAATTCCCCTCGTAAGCGAGATCTTTATTTGGATTGCCCACATAAAGTTGAGAATATCCAAACTGGCGAGCAAAGCGACTCGGAGTATATGGCTCGATCTGACACCTGAGATCTTGACGATATACCAAGTGTCCGGGACGGATGTTGAGAAGCCACCAGAACGCTCCTGCAGATAAAGTAGTGAACTTATCTGCTCCCACGGCATCTTTCAGCCTTGTCCCATATCCTCCGCCGGGAAAGTCAGGAAAACACCGGAAGATCTCGTAATTCTGAAAGCTACGAAGAGTCTTCCGAATCTGGGACATATAATTCTGCCTCCATGAAGAACGTTCATACAGTTCTACAAGGAAGCACTTTTCGCCCGAACGACGCTCTGGTGCACTCATTAAGGAGGGACAGTGCAAGACAAGCCACGCCATCAAATAGGTGTAGGGCATCTCCACCCTAGGGTTTGGAGTTTTCGACTGGGGAGTCTCCTTCGATTTGCCCTTTCCTTTCCCCTTGACTTTAATAGTAGGGAGGAAATCACGACAGAGCACCCTCAGTCCATATTGCAAATTGCATACCATGGCGGGAAGGAGTCCAAGGGGTCGGCCGTATGCAAGAAGAACCGCTGGATATACCACGGTCACTGCAATCGCTTCCTTGGACAATGACGGCACGACGCATCTCTTCAGCCACAGTATCAGAAACCCGGCAATGAGACCTCTGTTGGAGATCGGAAACTGGGCTTGATAGTGATAGCTCTTAAATGAAGTACCGGGACCGTATCCATCCTCATTGGATTCAGTAGTATAATATAATAGATGGCGGCCCTTAGCAATACGGTGATCAATCTCTGAGCCATAGATGGGTGGATGGCCATGGATAATGGCCGAGCTATCCTTAGAATTTAAGTTGGCAAAGAGATATTCGGCCCACTTCTTGTGGCCAATACCGTGGTTATGCGCACCCGTCAAGTCAGCGCAAATATGATAATGGCACATCATCTCCCAGTATATGGCATGGATGCGCTCATCCCTCGCCAATAGCATGTTCAACTCATCGGTGGTAGGGATATACTCCTCGTAAGGGACTTCGCCCATCGAGAGCCCAGAAACCTCAAACATCTTGTGGAGAGCGAACCCTAGCTCACCCACTGGTGTAAAGAAAGTACAGGTTTCAGAGTTATACATCTCCAAGAGGCAGTAAAAGTGATAAGCACTCTGGGGAAACCCGAATTGGACATTTCTGATGACTTTATACAAGCCAATATCCTTTAAAATGGGCTCGTGGGAATCCAGCATGTACTGAACAAGGCGGGCCCACCACATATTGTTAGAGGAATGAACCCAGCCAGGCATCCTGAAGTCGCTAGCCGGGTACTGACCATCCTTCGCCAAGAACTCACTTAAGAAAGTTCGGGCACGAGATGGGACTTCTCCCACTGGAAGCTCCTTGCCAAATCGGCCTGGAAGCAAGCCAGTAATGCATTTGGAGGAACCATCTTGATAAACCCCTTTTGCACCAAATTTGCCTGTTGGGACGCCATCTTGCTCTCGAGTCAGTCCCCACTTTAATTCCCGAGGCATTGCCAGCCTTTGAAGATAGACCAGAGGATAGCTACGATCCATTCTAGGCAAAAACATCAACATTTCGCCTGAGTTATATAGCCAAACGCGTTCCCCTTCAGAAAGGATCTCATCTGATTGATCCATCTGGTCTCCGAAGAGGAAGGCGGGTTTCTCCATCGCCTCTCTATTCACAGTTTCGAAGGCTACTTCAGCTATGATTTCTCGCGCAGTGGTGGGATGATATTTGATCAACTTCTCCTTGCGATCCTTCGGGTCTGGTTTGTACGAGGGCAGGATAGTAGTGAAACAGAATTGGCCTGAGGGATCAGAACCCCCAGCAAAGCCGAAGTAATTCTTGTGGGGAAGAGATTCCATCGAATACCCTACTGCACAAAGAAACACCAGAGTGACAGAAGTTTCTATAAGACAGAAAAATTCTCTAAGTATGGACGCGCGAAGCTAAAAATTAGAATGCGCGAAGCTAAGAATAGCGCCGCGCGAACCTAAAAATTAGACCGCGCAGAACTTAAAAGAGCCTCGCGTTTTTAGCGCGACTGCTACTTAAAATAGCCTCGCGTTTTTAGCGCGACTGCTACATAAAATAGCCTCGCGTTTCCAGCGCGACTGCTACTTAAAATAGCCTCGCGCGACTGCTACTTAAAAGAGCCTCACGTTTTTAGCGCGACTGCTACTTACAATAGCCTCGCATTTTTAGCTCGACTGCTACTTAAAAGAGCCTCGCGTTTCCAGCGCGACTGCTACTTAAACTAGCCTCGCGTTTCCAGCGCGACTGCTACTTAAAAGAGCCTCGCGTTTTTAGCGCGACTGCTACTTAAAATAGCGTCGCGTTTCCAGTGCGACTGCTACTTAAAATAGCCTCGCGTTTCCAGCGCGACTGCTACTTAAAATAGCCTCGCGCTTTAAACGCGAGGATGACGCGATAACTTCGCGTAAGAAGGCAGTCAGAGACTTTTCTTCTTCTCCAAGCCTTACGGCAGGAATACGGCGATCTCGCCGGTAAAAGAGTTGATCGATCAGTTAAATTTAAGCCAAATCACTCTAGAAATGTTCTAAAGAGTCTCGATGGAGAGATTCTTACCCCCGATAGGCGAAATGTGGGCTGGCGCGTCGCTGCCTTGGCCGCCACCACTGCTTGCGCCAGTCGCCGATGATGGAGCCGCTCGAGAAGTAGCACGAGTCTTGGGTGCCATTGTTGAGAAAAGTGGACTAAAAATCGGAAGAAGATCGGGTCGCCTGAGCTCTGATCGCCTAAACCTCTGAGATCTCTAGAAAATTCTCAAGTAAAGTGAGAGGAAAAGAGATAGAGATTTTATTTAAAAGAGGGAAACCGCCTCTTGGAGTTCGGTGTGGATTTCGGAGAAAATGACTGATCAGTTACTCCCTAAAACGCGGAGCAGATAATCCCACGTAGGTGATATTGAAAAGGTGAAGTCACTTAGCTTCGCGCAATTCTGTGCAACCACTCAGAGCGCGAAGTTATTTAACTCCGCGAAACGCCAGGATAACTTGGTATTTTAACTTCGCGTTCTCATAAAGAACTTGGATTTTCGGCCAAATTAAAATGATCATTATCCGATCGTTTGGGTATTATCAGTCTAAGTTACGCAGAAGTGCCTTAGGTTATTTTACCAGAATTATTGACCATCTATTTGTTGAGCAAGCAAGTTTATTGAAGCCAACAGATAGAGAGGAAAATAATTTATCTTTATTCATAAAAGAAGAGATTACAAAGAAGGAGTTATAGCTCTCCCAAAAGCTTTTTACATGATCAATTTATCAATAACTGAACAGTAAGATTTCTCTATGGGGTGTTAAAGCTCAGTTCCCTGGTTCACATGCAAAAGATCTCCTCTGCAAATGTCAATTAGGATCTGTCATCCGAAATGAAGCATGAGAGGAAAGGAAAGTGCTGCACTGAAGCGCAATTATGAACTGCAAGTGCTGCAATTCTGCACTGCAAGTGCTGCAGCTCCTTATTTACAGCCCCCTCAGGAGTTTATCTCTCGGAGCCAGAGCTTGAAACCTGCAACTATGTTGTAAAGCATATGCTTCTGACTTCCTTAGAGTCACTTCTGCTGATGAAGATCGATGGACCCACATACATTCCTCTTCAGAAAGGATTGGACTTACTGCAAAAGGAACAGAGTTTCCAAAAGAGTGAAAACGCGGAGCTAAGCTAACTCCGCGCACAGTTGAAAAAATAGCCTCGCGCTTTAAACGCAGAGGATGACGCGATAACTTCGCGTAAAGGAAGGATAGAGTTTCTCTCTGCTGTTTCCTTCTCTTTCATAGCCTCGCAATTCATCGCGACTGCTAATCAAGGATAGCCTCGCAATTCATAGCGACTGCTAATCAAAGATAGCCTCGCAATTCATCGTGACTGCTAATCAAGGATAGCCTCGCAATTCATAGCGACTGCTAATCGAAGATAGCCTCGCAATTCATCGCGACTGCTAATCAATGATAGCCTCGCAATTCATCGCGACTGCTAATCAAAGATAGCCTCGCGGATTCATTGAGACTACTAGTAAAGCCCCGCGTTTCAAGCGCAGGGACGACACAATAAAACGGCGATCTCGCTGACAAGAAAAGCAATCGTCCAGAATAAACCAAGCCAAGACATCTCAGAATGGTTCTTAGAAAACCAGGAGATGAGGTTTTTACCTTCGGAAAACGCTGCATAGACTGGTTCGCCGTTGCGTCTACCTTCACGGCTGCTGCCATTAACGCCGGCCAACTTGCGAAAAGCCAAACTCCTCTGGAGAGACATCCTAATGATGAAAATCTATGGAGAATTGAACGAAGATCAGTTGAAGATCATTCGTGAGTCACTCGAGTTCTCAGAAATTCTTCGGATGAGATGAAGAAGAAGATGAGCCTGGAGAGCTATTTAAACAGAATTTCCATCGCTTGGTATTCGGCGTGGAAACTCGGGGTAATTAATGACGTAATTACTCATTTCACTGAAGACGAAGTGAAGCTGATTAGTTCCGCGTAAGTGAGCATAACGCGAGATAGACTTGGTATTCTAACTCCACGTTTCAGTTTAGATATCCAAAGTATTTCAAAATCTGCTGAAGTCTAAGCCATTTTGAAAACTTTGGAGGGGGTTCTGTTGGCAGTGAAAATTTCTAAGTTAAAAGGATTTTCCACAACAGAACTCGGAGCTAATTCAATAGCCCCGCGTTTGGTTATATTAACCCTGCGTTTGAATAAAACGCGGAGATGTTTAATAGCTCCGTGTTGATTCCGCAGTCTGGTTTTTATTAGCCTCGCGTTTGAGTAAAAAGTGGAGATGATCAATAGCTCCGCGTTAGCTCCGCGTTTTGGTTATTTAGCGTCACGTTTTGATGCGATTAAAGCTCCGCGTAAGCAGATAACCAGAATCTCAAATTGATTGAGATTATGATTTTGGGCTTATCCAAATACCCGAATCAAGTCTAATCAGAATTCCATCAAAACTAAGATATTTGATTGGAATCCTTGATGAATGTGAGTTCTAGTTAGATAGAAACTCTTGCATTAACCTGGGGCTATAAATACCTTCCTTGGTGAAACCCTAGAAAGATCTTCTTTTTTTTGGCATCGGAAGTTTCCTATTGATCCTTTGGCAATTCAAGTACGCGAGAGAGCCTTGAAGCCGTTGCTGATCATCTTCTGAAATCTTGGAGAATTCAAGTTACGCTTAGAGCCTTGAGTTCGTGAAGATCAGAGAAAATCACCATCTTCTTTCTAGAGTTCTTGAGAAGTTCGAGTTACGCGAGAGAGCCTTGAACAAATCAAAACCAGAGAAGATCATCTACCGATATCTTTAAAAGAGAAGATTTCAACGTACCGATAGTCCAAAGGAACTACTATAGATCCCATCGCCACAGATCCCACAACAATATTGTAAAAGAGAGAGATTGAACTATAAAATCCTCTCGTTTGTTCTTTTTATATCTTGTTCACTTCTATTGTAATTCAAGTTAATTCAATGGAAGGAAGCGAAGGAACTTTTGCGACGAACACACTCCTGGATGGATTTATTCTACCGGCAGGATGTGGTGGAGCAGGATGATCACTTTTGTATTCACAAACTTCGAAGTGATTATAAAGGATATTAGTTTTTATGAAGCCAATTGAAACATGTAGTACGGTCTCCCTCATAGTTTCTATCACTTGTTCAGTATTATGGAGATGTACAATTCCAAGTCTGGGACATTCTTTACTCCTGTTGGCGAACTTGGCTTCACTCTCCATTAGGTGTTGGAAGTCTCTCTACTATCGATGGGGGAGCTGCCATACGGGGAGATAGTCCTGATCACAAAGGAGCTGCAATGAATGAAGACTCAGGATCCTCAGGTATACAAGATGTACTTTGAGGTGATGTGCTACTTCTGCATCTGTCAAGAGGTTTCAGGCACAAGGCACAGGGTGTTAGCTAAAAATTATGGGCTAACTATCTTTTTCAAGATGTACATCATCCTAAGGTTGCAATGATGAAGTTGGACGCTCTCAATCGGGCTGTTGTTGAGGCTCGGATAGTTAACCTGGGGGCCACTTCATATGAAGCAGAGTTAGATAAAGATGGATTTAAAGTACGCACGAGCTTCCAAAGCTTCCATTATCAAGCTCAGATGCCTATTTTTGATAGAGGGTTAATAGCAGGCTTTCTCATGCATTGGTTGAAGCGATGTGTTGTTCCATCTGTGCAGCAAGATGCCATAGCTATCGAGTTAGTATACCCAACCATTCTTCTTGCACATGGAAGACCTCCCGAACTTCTACCTGCCATGTTCTACAAGTTGCAGAATGACCATCAGGAGCTTGCGACGGAGTTTTGCCCAGGAGGCAAAAAAGAAGAAAATAGTAAAGGCACTGAATTCGAGGTTAAGGTGCCAACTCCAAATCCTAGAGTGGAGTTACTTTACACCTATCTCATGGCATGGTTTGTGATACATTACCCGAGCTTGATGACTTCACCTCTAGAAGATAGTAGTCGGGGTTTATTCATTCAGAGGTATGAAGGATGTGATTGGAAGAATCATTATATGCGTGCAATTTGTAGGACTGTGCACAATCATTAGAACTGCCATATCTATCGATATTTTCCTGACTTCTCTGGGGGTACTTACGGAGAAGAATTTAGAGACACCTTTGGTCCTGACAGGTACACCATCCTTTCTTTCGGCTGTTTTTTGTAGTTGATCAACATCAAACTGGGGCACCTATTATATCATCAAGGATCGATCTATTTCCTTGAACCATATTTTTCCAGCAGGCTTGCTCATCAATTCGGGTATTCTTAGCTTTATGTTGGCAATCCCAACACTCTATTGCAGTTTTGAGGTAACATGTTTGAAGATGCTAGATAATTGTATCACTTTTCTGCCGGCTGCATGGGAGCTCATTTTGCCTTGCCTCAGAAGACTCCCAATCTTTATATATATCTTGGATTTTTCTCTTGCTACCATAGTGCTAACACTATAGGTTCCTCCTTTTCGATCAACCATTCATGCATGAAGATCTAGGCATTCTATTCCTAGAGAAAAGGTGCCAAGGTTGTTTGAGTATGAGATGTGGATGAGTTTCTCTCAATTGATGATGATGATGATGTTATCGGGGCCACGCCCATGGCACCTACTCAAGGAGACATGCCTGCTTAGGGGATGTACCAGTTCGGGTTAGTGCGCCACTTTAGGCCAATGTACCTGCACAGGCTGATGTGCCCGTGCAAATTGACGTGCCTACACTAGATAACATGCCATCTTGAGCTGTTGTGCTTGGTCCAAGAAATGCGCTCTCCTGAGGAGATTATGAAGCCATGGAAAAGCACACAAGATTAGTTAGTGTTGTAGTTTTGCTCGTTCGGTTAAGAATTCTCGTTATTCTCTCATGACTGAGCTCGCCAAAGAGTTACCATCTCCTCAATGTATTTTGGAGGTCGCAGGAGTGGCTGTGGAGTTTTCTAAGCCTGTAGTCACTACTTAAGAGGCTGCTTCTGAAGTCACTCCTGCTGCTTCTTAGCCAGTCGTTGTCATTGTGACAGGTGAGGGCACTAGTGCTATTCCTTCGCCACTGGTCATGATGCCAGGGATGGCAACTCCCTCTCATAGTCCTACAACCAACCAGATTGGTATCCTCCTTAAGTTCAGCATCTTATTTTCTTTTCAACCTTTTCTATCTTCATCTTTTCCTACATAATGAGTTATATTTCAGGTGTTGGTTCACCGCGGTCCTATTCTACCTTTGATTGATCGCTCTCATCCGAGCGTGTTGATTATTCAAGCACAAGTTGCCATGCTGGTGATGAGAGTGGTGCTGCATCTGATATAGATGCCTATGAGAAGAGTTATTTTAATTGCTCATGCTCCGGACACGAGTAAGTATAGACATCCCCGTCCTAATGAATTGGAAATAGTCACTCCCAAGAGTGTTCCTTCTCCGGCTGTGTCAACTGGTCCCTCAAGTATTCTTTTTCTGTGTAACTCTCATGTATCATTTATTTCCTGCTATGTTTTTAGCACTTATTCGTTATGTTCATCTTGCAGAAGTCGGCATTCAGCCAGATAGCTTGCCAGGTGTAGCTCCTGCAACCATGGCTCAACCTATGGCAGCACGCATAGAGGTCATTGCCACCTCTTCGTCCACTGATCTTGGTGCAGGGCCCTTAACTAGGGTGCCTCTTATCTCTGAAGGTTTTTTGATGTTTTTTTGATGGGGGTGAAGTCTAGCATTGGGAACGTTTTAGAAGAGAGCTCTCCTTCAGAGTTTGTTCCCTGTTGGCGAAATTTCCTACTAATGAGATCATCTGTCATGAAGAGAGAGATCCATAAATGGAAAGAAGATTATTTTTGCGAGTCATATTCTACTTTCTATAGAAACCGAAGTGCAGATCACTTTTCTCAGGTTCACAGACCTAATAACAGGGATGGCTCCCATAAAACCTCGGTATCTTGTATAAGAGCAGTAAACAAAGTCGTTTGAACTGCGAATCTAAAATTCAAGATCCGCATTTTGTCTACAGTCAAATAGATCCGCGAATCTCAGATTCAAGATCCACGTTCTGTCTACAATTGAATAAATCCGTGAATCTCAAATTCAAGATCCGTGTTTCGTCTACAATTGAATAAATGTGCAAATCTTTAGTTCAAGATTCGTGTTCTGGCTATAGTCAAATAGGAGCTGCGAATCTAAAATTTGAGATTCGCGTTCTGCATTTCAATTATGATCTAATGGATTAAAAACGCCAGTTACAGATTTTGGAGATTTAATACAAACTTACCAGATCAATAGGCAAAAAATTAATACTCAGATTGTGGAGATCGATAGTTGAACAGTTACATCAGCTCAAGATACTCCAAAACTCTATAAAAAGCTCGAATCAAGGTAGAAAAAGAAAAAAAGGCTGGAAAGAAGAGATCAATACAAGATAGAGAGTCCTCTTGCTATCAAGAGTTTAAAATCTTTGCTAACTAAAAGAATTTGTACAGAGTATCAATGCAGAGCAGGATTGTTCTCCATAGCTACTATAGATTCCAACCTTAAACAAAGAGGAAATTCAATTTTTCTCATCTTGTATAAATGAAAAACCATTCAAATTGTAATATTTTTATTGAAACATTCAATAAAGAAATAATTTTATAATTTATATGATGAACAGAAGATTGGCGACTCGCTGGGAGCCCTATCATCTCTGATAATATGGTTATAGCTCAATCTAACAACATTCTAGTTGGCAGTGTGGTCGACTCACTCATCATTGAGTTTGATCAGGAGAAATACGAGGAATTCCTTTCCTCTGGCTCCAGGAGCCCTAACTGTTTATGAAAGTGCCGTAAGGTCTCCAACAACTCGACCTCCAAAGAGGTCTCAAAGACAGTAGTCCAAGCGAAGGACTTTACAGACCAATCAAGTCTAAAAAGAGACTACTCTCCTTCACCAATATATGACTCAGGGTTAGCTCCTGCTAAGACCCATGATCTTCTTGAGAAAATGGATCAGGATCCCCATGATAGTAAGGATAAACGACCATTATCAGCTTGTCAGAAAGATGATGCAGAGAACATGATTCTTCTCACTCGTACGATGAGAAGGAACCTAAGAAGTAATAAGCCTCGCGCTTTTCGCAAGACCATGCAGCAACAAAAAACTATTGAACCACCATTGCTAGGACCTACCATCCAAGTATGGAGGCCAAAATGCAAAAGAGTGGTTCCAGAAAGAAAGAAGAATCAAGATGCAGATGGGTTTAGTCGCGTTTCCTACAGAAAACAGTATACATCCACAAAATTTATTTATGATTACAAACGCAGAGTTTACATTCGTGTTCCTATTACCAGACGAGGGCCTCATCCTCATGCCTTGGAAGGAAAATTTGATTTCCATAATCATGTTCTTAAAAGTGGGCGCGAACCTCAAATTCGCTTACCAATCGAAAATTGCAATTTTTAGAAATTTATTTCTGAAGAAGAGTCTACTTTCAAGGCAGAAGTTCATTCACCTACTTTTCCAGTTAAGGTAAAATTTGCTCCGAGGATCTTCAAAGGAATAGAGACTCCTATTCCAAAGATATCTTTCGGAGGTAATACTACCGCCAATGATAAAAAAAGTTCTAATACAAGAGATCTTAGGGAACATCTTAATAAAAAAGAGAAGAATCCGAAGCATCTCATTATCATTGTGAACAACTGATTAATGCAGTATTATCACACTATCATTGTGTGGCTGTTGCTTCTGCTAAACAGTCGGTTTTAATCAACTTACAATATCCTCGTCTCAACTGTCAAAGAGAAGATGATATAACAAGCAGGAGTTCTCTGAACTTGAATATCCCGAAATGTCATCTAACATGATAAGTTTTAGAGAGAAGAAGAAGAAGAAGAAGACAAAGAAAGTCTCTAAAAAAGATTCTTCTGATTCTGAACACTCTTCAAGCTTGAGGAGTATGTTCAGTGATGTACGAGGGGTTTTTCAGAATACTCGACTTAAAAGGGGAGTAACAACCCCAGTAAATTACAGACAAATAACTGGAGTCTCTTCTGATGAAGAAGACATAGTTAAATCAATCATGGTTGAATCTCAGACATCATATTCATTCCTTGAAGATTTTGCTTCCTCATACATGGCACAAAATTCTACTCTAGAAGAGTTCATGTGGAGGATAGATGAGCAAGATAGAAATATCCAACAACAGCAAAATACTATTAATGAAATCAAAGACTTGCTTCATGTTTTGCTGGAGTTGGAGAGAACAAGAGTCAAGAGCATGGGAGAATCTTCTTCAAGAGCTCCACCACATGACCCAGGAGCTGACAAAGGGTAGAATATAGAAGGAGAAGATCGCATTCCCTATGCAAATGAAGATGAAAATAATGAGGGTCACCGCAATGATGAAGACAATCGATCTATACATTCTCATCATCAAGAAAGAATCCTAAATCAAGAAGGAAATGCAAACACAACTTGGATGGAGAGCTTTTAGAACCAATTGAATGCTCTCATGCACAAGAACGAGTTGCAAGAATTGGGGCTTGTGAGATCATATCCAGTAGAATGGTAAAATATACCGTTCCCAGAGAATTACAAGCCATTGAAACTTAAGTCATTCGATGATAAAGAGTCGCCAAATCAGCATCTTTACTATTTTAAATCTCAAATAGGACATTTAACAGGAAATGACCCAATCATTACCGAGTGTTTGTTAGTACCTTAACAGGGCTAGCATTTGAATGGTTTCGGAGATTAGAATCGGGAACCATCAACTCGTGGAATGATATTGAGAAAGCCTTTTTGACAAGGTTTTACGAAGATGATATGGAGGTTTCAATGCCTACACTCTTGGCCACCAAACAGAAAAAAGGAGAATCAACTTGAGACTTTATAAAAATATTCAGAAATGATTCCCTTAGATGTCTGCATGGAATGTCAGAGAAGACTCTGGTAGAAACCTGTCGACATAATCTCTCAACTAAAGTTCTAGCCAGAATGGAGGCTGTAAAATTCTCAACATGGAAAGATCTTTCATTGCAAGCCGAAGAAGACGAAGAGATAACACGAAGACTCAAAGAAGAAGAGGGAGGAAGAGAAAAATAAAGACAAAATAACAATCATAGGTCTTGACCCATGGGACATAAAGAGAAAGAAACAATAGTGACTGAAACTCCGCAATCAACAAAGTCTTCCCCAAAACCTCCTCCTCAATCGTGGTTTCCTCAAAAGAAATATTCTTTTAAAGATGAGCACACCAAAACCATCTTCAGTTTTCTCATGACAAAAAATATGCTGAAGCTACTAGAGTCTAAGCGCCCTAAAGAAGTAGGAAATGTTAATGATCCTAATTACTGTATGTATCACAGGATCATTAATCACCCTACACAGAATTGCTATGTCCTTAAAGACAAGATTCAAGTTTTAGTGGATGCTAAAATCATCAAGCTTCAAGAATACCAGAAGAAGGTAACCGCAAACATGGTGATTTTCAGATTCGGCAAAGCACCTGATTGGATAGAGTCAACTGTTCAGGACGGAGTGCAACCCACTCCCAAAGGCATGATGAAGGTCATAAACTATGATCCGCATCAATAACAGAACAAAGGATTATGTCCTTTTGAAACTAACATAGGCGAAATAATGTGGGTGCATCCAGATCTTCTTGATAATAAGCCGTAGACTTCAAGCTCATCTAAAAAAAAGCAGAAAGGAAGGATTCTTACTTCCAACATTGTCACTGTAATCCTAAAAGATAATACAAATGTTCCTACTCTGACGGATTCAGAAGAGGAAGCTAAAGATTCTCTAGCGATTAACGTGGATATGCCTTCCTCTTGGACACGTTCAGGAAGAGGCTACTTGAAGAATTACGAGGAAGTAGCAGAATCTCAACCACCTCCAGAGAAGAACAAGCAAAAGGAGCTCAAGTTTGACAAAGCTCTCAGAAACAAAGGTAATGAGGTCACAAAAGGTTCCAAGAAGTCATTCTAGTTTGATATATTGGCACAATTGGCCAATATTCCTGCGAGAATTACCTTGTATGAGCTCCTAAAGCTCTCTAAATCAACCAGAGAAGTTTTGAGAGAAACTCTGCAAGACTCTAAAGTGTTTCTGGCGCAAATGTCAGAAACAATTAAAAAGAAGAAGTCTGTGCAATATGTCATCAGGCTTCAAGAGAAAATATCCCTTGCATAACTTTCTTTTCAGAAGATATACAAATAAAAAATAATAAGCATCATCGCTTTTTGTATTATAAAGGATACATAAGGTCATCAAAGATCGACCGCATTCAAATTGATCTTGGATCTGCTTTGAGTATAATGCCGTAAAAAGTGTTACGGTATCTTGGGATCTAAAGGAAAGATGGTAGTAGGAGTAGGAGTTATTTTTGTCTCTCTTTACAACCACATCATCTGTCGAGCATACTCATTGACAAATTCATGTTCAAATAATGTTGCTGAATATAATGCGTTAATGATTGGTTTAAAAATAACCAAACAACTTGGGGTAAAATATTTAAAAGCATATGGAGATTCTCAACTTGTCATAATCAAGTTAAAGGGGAATATGAAGTTAAAAATGAAGATTTTCTACCCTATTATCAAGCAATAATCAAGATTGCCGATAGTTTTGATGATTTCTACATCAGTTATGTAAAGCGCCATCAAAATAGTTATGCAGATTCACTGGCTTTCTTAGCTGCTTCTTAGCATTATCCAAAAATGCTATGAAACGAATTACAGTGGGAAGTAAAGAATTATTCGGTCCAAAGAATGAATTTGAATCAGAATTTAAAAATCAAAAAGCAAATGAAGCATATGTTCTTGAGTCAAATCTCAAACTAAGAGATTGGCGATTTTCTTATATAGATTATGTTCATTATGGAATATTGCAAGAAAACCCTAAAGAAGCAAGAGCAATTCAAAGAAAGGCTATTCGATTCTATTACAATGCTAAACTGCAGACATTACATAGAAAATCTTATATTGGAATTTTACTTCATTGTCTTTCCAATAAAGAGGCTCAGGAAGCACTCGAAGAGGCTCATAACGGCATTTGCGGAGTACATCAACCAAGACCAAAACTTTGGGATAGACTTCGAAGAATGGGTTATTATTGGTCCAAGATGATGACAGATGTGGTCATCTATACTTAGAAGTATAGAGCCTGCCAAATACATGCAGACTTTATATATCAAACTCTGAAATATCTCCACCCAACGACTACATCATGGCTATTTGAACAATGGAGAATGGACATTATTGGATCAATTTTTCCACCATCAATAAAGGGCATCAGTTCATATAGCTATAACAGATTACTTTTCAAAGTGGTCTGAAGCTATTTCTCTAACCGAAATGAAGTCATCTGATGTAATCAAATTCATTAAGTATCATGTGCTATATCACTTTGGAGTGCCTAGGAAAATTATTCATGACAACGGACCGTAGTTCATGAGTCAGTCATTCTGCAAATTTTGCAATAAATATAGAATTAAAAGTGTGGCTTCTTCTCTATACTATCCTGCAGCCAATGGTTTGGAAGAAACTTTCAACAAAACTCTTCAAGAAATTTGTTTCATCCAATCAAATGGATTGAGATGAAAACTTGGAGAATGTCTTTAGGCATATCGCACCACTATCATAACTCCTACTAATGCTACACTATTTTATTTGGTGTATGGGTCTGAAGCAGTTTTGCCACTAAAAATTCAAATTTCGTCATTACGAGTTGCATTAGCAACCTAAATAACACAAGAAGAATGACACAAACAAAGACTTCTGGAGTTAGAAACTCTAGATGATAAGCGGCTAGAAGATCAATAAAGCATTGAACTTTATCAGCCGCGGATTTTCCAAAACCTTTAATAAAAGGGTCAGGTAGAGAACTTTCAAAAAAGGATATGGTCCTTTCAGTAAAGAGACTTATCATAACTAATCAGAATCTAAATGAAAGTTCCAGCCAAAATAGGAAGGGCCATTTGTCATTGATGCGGTCTACTCTAATGGCGCTTATCGGTTGGCAAAACCGAATGGTGATAAAATAATGATGTCAATCAATAGAAAAATTTTAAAGAAATATTACTCTTAAAGATTATGGAGCACTAGTTGAATCATATATCTCTGTAATTTAGTATGGGTAGCTCAACGCAAATAGCGAATCAAACCCGCTGTAACTGGGGGTTCACTAAAAGATTCTATAAGACTTGTCCTATCTTTGATAAAGTGAAAATTTGTGAATTTGGATCAATGAATTTGAATTGCGAACTTTCATAATATGGCGAATCAAATTTTCCTTTCCTCCAAATTTGCTAAGTTAAAAATATTTCTGACGAATCAAATTTTCCTTTCCTCCAAATTTGCTAAGTTAAAAATACCTCTAGCGAACCAAATTTTCCTTTCCTCCAATTTTGCTAAGTTAAAAATTCCTCTAGCGAATCAAATTTTCCTTTCCTCCAAATTTCTCTGGCGAATCAAATTTTCCTTTCCTCCAAATTTGCTAAGTTAAAAATACCTCTGGCGAATTCAAAAGCTGTTATACTATAAGTCACTGAATAACATAAATTTTAACTTGATCAGGAAAGTTAACAGTTATTTCTATCTTGACTCAAGAAAT
The DNA here is from genome assembly GCA_036321105.1 of Dracaena cambodiana. Classification (NCBI taxonomy): domain Eukaryota; kingdom Viridiplantae; phylum Streptophyta; class Magnoliopsida; order Asparagales; family Asparagaceae; genus Dracaena; species Dracaena cambodiana. The sequence continues at coordinate 31,311,903 of JAYEPQ010000015.1, read as the reverse complement.
TTATTCATTCATAGCAAAATTCATTTTCGAGTGATTGAATATTAACTTCAATATCATTAAGTTAACAGTTATCTCTGATGATCAAGATCAAAATTATTCATCAAGTTAACAATTATCTCTGGTTGAATTACAATATAAAAAAATATATCTCTTTATCCATTATCAAACCAAAATTACAAAGAGTTCCTTGACATCTTACAATCAATGAGAATGAATACAAATCATTGAGTTAAGAGAACATTAAATTTTTCGTCAACATATATAAGATGGCTTAAAGGTAAAAAGTTTGCTTCTATAGCCTCCTCCTGCCAATGGTTAATGACCTCCAAGTTGATTTGTGCAGTCATGATCAACGTCACCAGTGACTTGATTAGTGCAAAACTAGTTGTACCAAATGCATATCCACAAGTGTACAACGTGAGGGATTGCTGAAATTGAGTGCCACCTACAACCATTAAGCATCCTTATATTAAAGATGCTAGGAAGGAAATAGAACAATGCCACTGACCCGAAATATTTTCTGTCATGTATAGTACATGAGATCTTCCAATACCCCAAAGGTATTGGAAGCAATTACGTCGTAGTCAGGTCTGTGCCATTATTTAGGAGAATGATTACGGTTATATCCTGCAATGGAATCAAAATCTTGTTAGGAAACATAAAATAAAATACATGATTTTATGTTCATAATAAAAGAAACATACCGTAGTTAAGGAAAATGATTACGGTCATAAGCATCTTTCCAATGGAATACTCCTCCAATAGGTTGATGCTATCTGGGGGTCTTGTAACATGCCAGCCCCAATCCATCACCTCAACTAGGGAAGAGGAAGAAAAACAGAGTTGCATAAAAAAATCAACTTTGAAAGAATTTCAAAAAGACAGAGAGATAAAAAAAAAAAAGTTTTCAAGTCAGAATGGCTCTCTGTGAGAAGAATCCAACACCTTATATAGAGGATTTCGTGATCAAAATCTTCGGTTAAGAGAACTTATAGGCGAAATTTTCGATTGAGATATTTGACCCAGATCTTGATAAAATTTATTATTATTGTATGGGGTGCTTAGATATCGGTGCCAAAGGAAATGAGATCTTTAATTAGAATTTTGTCATTAATGAAAGCATGCAACGCTTAGATCTTTGCACCAAAAAGGTCAGATTAAATGAATGAAAAGTCATTCCATATATACACTCGTAGATTTTATGCGAAGTTGCATTCGTAATCCGCGGATTCTTAAGAAGAATCTTATGCAAGCTCACGAACTTCCAAATGTAAGGTCGCGTGTCTAATACAAATTCGTGAAGACAAATACAAAGGAGCATGTTTAAAGCACAAAGTCATATCTGATACACGGTGACTAAGACGTGCTAAAATCTACACAGAGTAAAATCGAAGGAATTGTTTCAAAATTTTCATTAATCAGAAAGTAATGAAAAGATTACATGAGTTCCTTAAATCATAAAAAAAATCATTACAGTTTAATGATTCAAGAGAGCCTTTATCTTTTTCTCCGCATCACAAATTTCCTGTTGGATAATCTAATAAGCTTGAATAGCAGCTTGTCGGTGCAGTTCTTCTTCACTAGAAATTGTACTTATTGCTGAAGCAGCCTCTAGTGTTTCCAATTTAGCTTGTGCAGCAAGAAAATCTTTAGTTGCATTGTCATGCTATCTAGACAAATTGATGAGATTCTTCATTGACTCTTCACGGTCTGTAGTGATCTTAGGCAGGAAAGCTTGGGGTTTGGCAATGGTTTTTTGAGTTCTAACAATGGCTTGATCATGGTCTTTGATAATTGAAGCAACATTTTCTACCTGAAGAACTAGAGACTGACTGTCCAATTGGTTCTTTTCAATGCAGACCTTGCAAGCATCAACTTTCTTATTAATCTCCTTCTGGAACTAAAGCTGTCCCTTCATCAGTTTCTAGAAAGTAACTGCAACTATTTCAGATTTATCTGTGCTGCGAGATCTTGACAAAGATTCAGCATGATTTTGGAATTGAGCTATCAAAAGTCTGTAAGGAGTGGCTTTTCCTTCTCCACCAATGCTAGCTATACCAGTTAAGTAAATGTTGAAAACATTGGCGACAAAAGGAAAAGAGGCCCCTTTCAAGATCTTATCAATGCAGTGATCCAGAAAATGAAGGAAGATTTCCACTGTATCTTTCAACAAGTCAATTTTGAGAGCATCAATCTCCGTGTGACTTGATGAAGAAAAACCATTAACAGTTGGAGTGAATGTAATATGAACTGTGTTTTGCTGCAAAGAAGCAACAGTACCAATATCAGAAGGAGCAAGGTTTCTAGTAGCTTCAACAGGGACAACAGCTTTAACATTCTCAATAGAAGTAGCAGTTATAGCAACTTCAGTAGGGATAACAGATTTGGTGGTTTCTATTGAAGGAGCCACTAATTCAAAAGTACTAGCAAGAGAAGTAATGATCTCAGTTACCCCACCGGCTTCTTCAGAAGTAACTTCCGCGGTAGTGTTAACCAACGAAACGTTATCTGCAGCTATATACTCTGAAGCTGGAGTGGAAGGAAGAGTTACTAAAAGGAAAATAATAATAATAAATAATAAAATGGTTAGATGATGATGATAAAAAAATTGACAGAAGATGAGTAAAGTTTGAGAATAAACCTTGAGGTTGAGCACTGGATTCTCTAGGCCCGTATATTTCAACTCTTTCTTCTTCCGTCAAAAAAATACATTTGCCATGATCCGATGGATGGGTAGAAGAACGAACATCATCACTGTCAACTTCATCATATCATCGCTGCCCCAGTCATCAGGATCTCCTGAAGGAGGTATTGTCTTTAAGGAAGAACCTAATGCATGAATTTTTCTAGTTACTTGCACGTCATCATCGTCAGCAGTTTGAGATACTGTATGAGAGAAGATCGCAGAATCCTCTTGTGCAGTAGAGCAGTAGAAGAAGGCTCAATTACTAAGGCAAGATCACTGGGGAAAATGGGCCCCTGACTTCAGCATTTCTTAGAAGAGCGAAGAATTAGACTTGAGTCATCTTCTTTGTCTTCTTGTTCTTCTTCAATAGTTTTGAAAGCCGAACTGAGTATTGTTGCACCGACTTAGACAATATGGTTTGCGGAATGATAAGCAAGTCACTGAGGCATCTCAATCTTTTTCGCTTGTACAAAATCTTCTTGGGAGGAGATTTTGGCTGAGGAGAACTCCCTTTCGTCATAGGAAGAGGAGAAGTTGAAATATTAAGAGTGGCAGATTGATTTGATGAGATCATAGCAGTTATCTTCTTCCCTCTATTTTACTATTAACTCCAACTCTTCAGAAAGATAACTTTCTCCAAAGTCCTCCATCCCAGCTACTTTCTTGCTGCCAGCCTCCTTCTTTTGAGCATGCCATGCTCTAATGTCTCTTAGACAAGTGAGGTCTGTATTGAAATTCTGAGGTATGGAGTTAGCAGCAATATACCACTTGCAAAAGCTGAAACTCATAAATGAGTTTGGGGACTTAAGCAGGAGATCAAATCTAGCTTGTGTACCACAAGAAATGAAATGGAACCAAGCTCGAGCCCCTTCAAACAAATTTCCAACAAAGCTTATTTCCTTGTTTGGATTTCCAACATATAATTGATCACAATGTTGAAAAAAATGTGTTACGTAATGCATTATAACGCGTTACGTAACGAAGCGAGATGAATTCGCTCCATAAATAAAGTATTGCTTCGTAGCGTACGTTTTTTTGAAAATAATGCACGTTATAACACGTTATTTCGTAATGCGTTATAACGTGAGTTATTTACAAATCATTTTCGAAACGCACCCACGACCCGAAATCCATTTTAAACGACCCGACACCCATTTTAATCGACCCTAAAATTCCCGATCCCTTTCACCCCTTTGCCCTAATTCAGCTCCCGCTCACTCTCGCCCTCTCTCCCGCTCTTCCCTTCTCCGTCGCCATGAAGTCGTTGCCGCAGCCCTTCGTCGCCGCTCTCTCCCGCTCTTCTATCCCCAATCCCTCTCTCCCTCAACCCTAATTCCCTCTCCCGCTCTCTCTTATGCTCTCTCCCACTCTTCTCTCGTCTGCCGCCATCGCCGTAGGCCTTCACCGCCGCTCTCTCTCAGCCCTAATATCCCCAATTCCTCTCTCTTAGCCCCAATTCCCTCTCCCGCTCTTCCCTCCTCCGCCGCCATCAAACTCAGCCCTAAATCACTCGATTCTTCTCCTGATCAAAACCCTTCACCTCCAAAACACAGCTTCGAACTCCGATTGAGGTTCCATCGATCAATTCATCCTATCCTTCTTCCCTAGCTCAACTTTCTTCACCGGCTCAACCGTTCAATAGGTAATTGATCCTTCCCCATTTAAATTTTTTACTGATTAATTAGCAGTGAATTAATTAGAAGTGAATTAATACTGATTCTTCCCCATTTCAATTGGCATTAGGGTTTAAACTTGGCTTAATACTGATTTCTTTCCCATTTTATTTTTTACTGATTAATTGGGTAAATTAATACTGATCTTGCTAGGTTAATACTGATCCTGCTTTGGTTTAAGCTTGGGTGAATTAATAATGATCTTACTTGGATTAATAGTTTCTTCCCCATTTTAATTTTTTACTGACTGTTAATACCATTGTTTAAAAAAATGACTTTTAACTTTTAAAAAAAATATTTATTTTATTGTACAGTGATTTAAAAAAGTGACTATTTAGAGAAAAAATTAGTATACTACAAATGTGACTGTTTATGCGTTAAAGAAAAATATTTATGATTGTTTAGGGATGTAGAATTTATTGTTTATATTTTAGGTAGATAATGATTTAAATAAAATGTGACCATTTATGATTTAAAGAAAAATAATACTATAAATGTTTATGTTTTACATATCCATTTGATTATCTGAGAAATTAGATATAAAAAAAATTAGGAAGGGAATGCTTAGTTAACTATTGATTATTGAATTTGGAATTGTGTTTTATGTAGATTGATATTTGATAATTTATACTTGAATAATCATGTCATCAAAAATGGATCCAGCAAGAGAATGACGAATCCATAAGGAAGGGGAACCAAGTAATTATTTTTATTGTAAATACTGCAATCATCATATAACAGCTGGGATCACTCGACTTAAATATCATTTGGTCGGTATGAGGCATGACATTAGAATGTGTCAGCGAGTCCCAACAGATGTGAAAAAATCATGTAAAAATGATTTAAAAACCATTGAATTAGAAAAAAAAAAAACGCATCACTGAGTCATAAAATTGGTAGAATGGGAGAACCAGATGTTGAAATATTAAGCCAAGAGTTTGAAAGCGCCACTGGTAGTAACACTCAATCTCGAACTTTGAGAGCGATGAATAAATTTATTAATCTTAAAGCACACCAATTCATGTTGGAAACATCCTTAAAGAAGGAGGCAAGAGAAGACTGTGTCAGAAAAATAGGCAGATGTATATATTCAAACAAATTTTCATTCAACATCTTTAATAGCCATATTGGAAGGAAATGATAGAAGCAGTTGGAAATTTCAGATTTAGTTTGAAACAACCATCTCTGTACGAGATAAGGACGCGGGTTCTAAAGGCTGAGGTTGAGAATATTGACAAGATTAAGAAGAATCACATGGCGGCTTGGAAGAAATACGGTTGTATATTGATGTTAGATGGGTGGACTGACAAGAAGAGCAGAAGTTTAATAAATTTTCTTGTTAATTTACCAGAGGGGACTTACTTTTATAAGTCAATAGATGCATCAGCTCAGTTCAAGACAGGAGATTATTTATGAGAGCGTCTTGATAAAGTAGTTGAGGAGATTGGAGAGAATAATATTGTCCAAGTGATTACGGACAATCACACTTCTTATGTAAATGCAGACATAAAACTTATGGATTCACGAAAATGTATTTACTGGACTCCTTGTGCAGCTCATTGTATTGATTTGATGCTGGAGGATATAGGCAAGATGAAGATCCATAAGGAGACTCTTGAAACAGCAAAGGGGGTCATACAATTCATATATAATTATGGCTAGGTTTTGAGTTTGATGCGGATATACACAAAGGGAAAGGAACTGCTAAGGTCGATCATCACTTGATTCGCTATGTCATTTTTGACTCTACAAAGACTCTATAAATTAATGCAACCATTGAGGAAGATATTTGTTTCAGATGATTTCACGAAGAGTGCTTGGGCGAAGAAATCGAATGCAGTGAAGGCAAAAAAGGGCAATGCTATCTAGCAGAAGTTTCTGGGGCCGAGTTTTTTATACTTTAGCACCACACTTCCACTGGTCTATGTATTGTGAGAGGTGGATTCAGATGTGAGGCCTTCTATGTCTTTTCTATATTAGTATCTAGATAGTTGCAAAGCGAAAATTGCCAATGTCTGTGGAGGCAATAAGAGAAAGTACATGCCATACTGGAATTTAATTGATAAGAAGAGGACAGACATATTGAATAGGCCTCTCTATACAGCGGCTTACTTTCTAAATCCTAAATGCTTTTACAGTGATGCATTCTCTAATATTCCCGAGGTTAGAAAAGGTTTTCGTGAATGCATGTAAAGAATGATTTCCGACCTCAATGAGTATGCACAGGCTGATATAGAGTTAGATCAGTATAAATAGAAGATTAGAGAATTTGGATCCCTACTAGCTCAAATGACTATGAATGCTCGAAGTTCTGTTATATCTTAATTCATTATTTACATTCTTAGGTTCTATTTGTAGATATATCATTAAATCATTTTTTTGTATTTTTTAACACCAAAATTAATTATCTATTTTAGCTGCCTGGTGGGAAAGATTTGGAGAGGATATTTCGACACTCCAAAAGTTTGCAATTCGTATCCTCCCTCTTACGACTAGTGCTTCTGGATGTGAACACAATTGGAGCACTTTTGAGCAAGTATGAATTTTAAAAACTCAATATATTATTTTTAAGTACTTTATTTATCATCATTCTCATATAACAATTCACAATTTTGTTAAAAGTGCATTCAAAAAAAGATATCGCTTTGAGAAAAAAAGCCTACATTCTCTCGTGTATGTCATGTCCGTATTAACTTTAGAAAAAGAAATATTCGGAGGAAGCGAATGAATTTGGATCAAATTTTGATTAATAAGACGACGCTAGAGGATGAATGGCTTATTTAGAGTGAAGAGTCTTTTCTCTTAGAAGATATTGGATTGCTAGATGAGCCTACTGATGACGATTCTAATATAAGAACGAATGATTTCTTAGAAGTCACTATAATTAATAGTAATCAAAATGTTATTCCATCCATTGTGGATAAGGGGGACAAGCAAGATAAAACTGAAACCCCAGCAAAAAAAATGAAGGATTGATTCTTCTAAATTATCTAATTTTTACATTTTAATATTCTTAAATGAATACTATCATGATATGATTATCTAATAACATCTTAATTTGTATATCTCTTGTGTAACTATCTTCTTCGGACAAAGGAAAAGTAATTGACGATAGTTTTGATGAGATAGGGGATGATATCGATCCGGAAGATGCAAACTACATTCTGGAGGAAGATGATCTTATTATTGTTGATTAAATGGTCACACGAGTTTATCTTTATGTTATAAAGAAAAACAATATTTTGTTGTGTATAACTTAAAATATTGTTGTGATATTTGTTATGACATTTTATAATTTTTCTACGCCTTTATATTGATTTTATAGCATTTTATATGATTTTTTTAGATTTATTTACTTATTTATTGAAATATTTATTTTAATCAAATAAATAGAAATTTGCGTAACCTATGTTATGCATTACATTATTTGCTACATAACCTAACAAAAAAAATGTTATATTAACGTTATCGTTATTTTAAACATTGGTTGATCATATCCAAACTGTCGAGTAAAGCGACTTGGATAGTAAAGCTCTATACATCAATGGTTCCCTAAGCGGAGAACCAAATGACCTGGGTTAATATTTACTAACCACCAAAAGCACCCAAGGGACAAAGCTGTAAATTTGTCAGCACTAACGGTATCCATAAATTCATCCCCATATCCAGCATTTGGAAAGCATGGGAAACACTTAAACAATTTGTAATTCGCATGAAAATGAAGTGATCTGTGGATTACGGCCATATAACCCCCCTCCACTGCGACGTTTCGTAATGTTGCACTTTGGGGGAATTTAAATCTATTTTTGAATCAACTGGGCTCATCAAAGAAGGACAATGTATAACCAACCAAGCCATCAAATAGGTGTAGGAAGGTTCTACACGCGAATTAGGAGTTTTGACGATCAATTCTCCTTTATTATTATTCTGCTCTTTCTTGACATTGCAGAATTTGTCAACCAATTTTCTTAGCCCGCTTTGGATTCCACATACCATCGCAGATAGTAAACTGAGTGGTTGGCCAAATGCAAGTAAGACAGCCGGATACACTGCTATAACAGGTATAGTTTCCTGCAATGGAATTACACATTTCTTCAACCAAAGCATCAAGAAGCATGTCAGAAAAGCTGGATCTGATAAAGGTTGAAGAGCTTAATAGTGGAAACTTTCAAAGTATGTCCCAACCTTGAAGACATCCTCATTAGATTTAGTGACATATGCATCTATCCCGAAATTAGTAATTCATCTTTCAATCTTCTTTTCAGAAACTGGAGGGAGACAGGTGAAATTGAAACTATTTTTTGAAAAATTGGGAAGAAGATATTACAGCCACTTCTTTTGCTTTACATTACGAGCGCCAGACATATGAGCACAGATATGGTAATGGCAAAGCAACTCCTAATGAGTGTCACAAATCATGGGATCCTGAGTCTTCAATGAATGAAGTTCTTCTCCCGTGGAGACATATTCTTCATACCGAATGTCCCCCATAGATAGTCCTGAAACTTCATACATCTCATGCAGAGCAAACTCCAGTTCACCACGAGGAGTAAAAACTATACAGGTATAAGGATTATACAGCTCTAACAAAGAAAAGAAGTGGAATCGACTAGGAGAAATACCATACTGAACTGCCCTAATAGCATGGTAGAGATTCACATATTGAAGCTAATCTCTAAAAGTCCTCAGAAAGAAATCAGTCAGAATTGTCCACTCTCCTTTGGAAGAGCAATAAACCTATCCAGCAGGACGAAAGTCTTGAACTGAAAATTCTCCTTGCACATCAATGAATCGGTGCAAGAAGGTCTGGGCAACTATAGGTGTTTCACCCAAGGGAATGTCTTTCTTAAAGGATCCCGAAAACAACCCATAAAAGTGTTTTCTAGTAGAACGGGGAAAAGCACTTTGTGCACTGAATGCACCCAACAAAACGTCATCCTGTGGCTTATTTAAATACCATTACATTTTTCTAGGAATGGAAAGGGATTGAAGATATATGAAGGGGTAAGATCTCTCCATGTTAGGAAAAAACAGGTTACGACCATTAATTTGATGAAGCCACTTGTAATCTCCCTCATCCAGACAATCATCAGGGATGGAGAGATGATTGTCAAACAGAAAAGCAGGCTTGTTTAACAAATTCATCTTTTTTCCTTCAAAAGGAGCAGTGGTCATCAATTCTCGCAATGTAGGGCGAGTAGGATTCAGAAGTCTACTTTTCCTTTCTCGACCACTGGACGCTACGCAAGATGGAAAAACTTGGTCGAACCTGAAATCTTTCTTTCCTTCATAGCCGCTTGAGTAACCAAAGTAATGGTCTTTTGGCCAAGGGTTTAAAATGTAATTGACTGCACGAAAAGAAAGATTAATCAAAACAAAGTTATGAAAGAAAAAATGCTTTCTAACATAAGGTAAGAACATTACTTCCAATCAAGAGTTCTTACCGAACCACAATAGAGCTAGAAACTGCATGAGGGTTTTGGGAACCACTCGCAGAAGCACCAGAAGATCTTTTCGCCATCTTCTTCAGATTACTTTTAGGAAATCCTTGATTTGAAGAAAGTTGAAGGCTAAAGAAGCTTGAAGATGAAGAGTCTTGAAAACTTCGGAAAGAAGTCTAGAGTTCAAATCTCTCAGAGAAAAGTTAAAACATACTTTACTTGATGAGGTTGGGATTTTATAGAAGATGATTTGACAGACGAGAATTTTGGAAAGATGTGATCTCTAGCCCGAATCTCATGAGTATGTTCTCATTTAATGCGGCTCAGAGAATGTCTCAATCTCTATGCCTTAAAAAGTGATAACTTTCCGGATTTTCTGCAAAAAAAAAAAGAAGAAGAGAAAACCGCGATTCTAATATAGAGTTGTGTCCTCTTCAAAAAGGGAAAACCGCGATTCTAATACAGAGTCATGTCCTCTTTTGGAAGGAAAAACTGTGATTCTAATATAGAGTCATACTTTTCTCAAAAGCGCGAAATCCGCAACTAAAATACAGAGTCTTATCCTTTTCAAAGGCGTAGAAGTTCAAGATTCTAATACAGAGTCTTTCTTCTTCTCAAAATATGAAATCCACGAAGATGATCTTCTTTCTAAATTATCCAAAGTATTGCAAAACACCTCCAAAACCATAGAGTTTTGAATACTTTGGAGGGGACTTTGCGTAACGGCCACTTTTCATTGTGTTCATTTCACTTCAAAAAAAAAAAAAAAATTAAACTGAATTAAATTAAAAATCTGAAAATAAATAAATAAGTAAATAAATAATAATTTAAATATAAAATATATATAATGGGGTTGTTGGAGGGAAATCTAAGCAGTTGGAGGGATATCAATCTCATCCGAAAAAGATTCGTTCGTTGGATCTCAACCAAATAGGTTATATCCTAACCTAAAGATAAATAAGGATCTAAAAATTCGTTCTCACCTCTCTTCTCTTCTGGAACGCTGGAAATCTCAGGACGTACGGGAAGAGGAAGAGGAACGCAGGTCAGAAAAGAAAAGGAAAGGGAGAGGCGACTCAATTAAAAGGTGAGTTTTTAAACTCACTTAACATGCTATGCTTGTTCTTTATATAGTTTTGGATTTATAATTATTTTTTTTTCATTATTTATTTATAGGCCAAAAACATTATTTTGTTTGATTTTGTTATATTATGAATGTATTGGTAGACTATAAGTCGACAATTGCAAAATTTGTTTTTAGTATTGCTATGTTTTGCATTAATCTGATGAGCTCAACAGTTAATATGATGATCTGGTTACATTATGAACATTATGGTAGACTGTAAGTTGGCAATACGTCTCTAATAATACATCAGCATATAATATCTACATATATGCTAAAAATACAAACTATACTACATTTTTATAACTTTTAAATAGGAATAAGCATTGGCTCTCATGTGAGTGGGCATCCATTTCGATCTCTCTCGCTTCCTTCTTCAAGATCCTGATCTCCTGAAGGCGACACCTGTGCCTAGGACCTCTCATCCCTTGTTTCTCCAACTTCGTCGTGACGACATAAGGTCTCCATATCAAAATCATCAATTGCTTTCATAGATTTGATATCAGAATCCAAGGTAACCCATTCCTGCAATCCAAATTTAGGATGATATTTGTATCCAAGTAGGTGCAGTATGTATGGGGTGCTTCATTGATTCAATAATAGACTATTATAGGAGATCATGGCTGAGGCCAGCAATAGAATTTTATGTGCAAGCGGTGATATTTTGGCCTTATAGTATCAGTTATTTTCATGATCACTAACTTGCAGTCTAATTCATTTTCCTGCCAAGCACCTTTATCTTCTTCTGTTGCCAACTCACTGTTACATAACATACTGTACCTCTTTTGTTATCGCATTTTTCTTTCTATTCGCTTGCTATCTTCTTTTTCTTCTTTTCTAATTCTGCGCCTGCTACTTCTTCTTCTGCTTTTTCTTCTCTTTCTACTTCTGCACCTGCTGCTGCTTCTTCTTCCTCTTCTTCTTCTTCCTCCGCCTCCACTTCCGCACCTGCTTGTGTTTCTTCTTCACCTTCTTCTTCCGCTTCCGCTTCCGCATCCTCTTGTGCTTCTTCTTCCGCCTCCACTTCCGCACCTGCTTGTGTTTCTTCTTCACCTTCTTCTTCCGCTGCCGCATCCTCTTGTGCGTCTTCTTCCGCCTCCACTTCCGCACCTGCTTGTGTTTCTTCTTCACCTTCTTCTTCCGCTTCCGCTTCCGCATCCTCTTGTGCTTCTTCTTCCGCCTCCACTTCCGCACCTGCTTGTGTTTCTTCTTCACCTTCTTCTTCCGTTTCCGCTTCCGCATCCTCTTGTGCTTCTTCTTCCGCCTCCACTTCCGCACCTGCTTGTGTTTCTTCTTCACCTTCTTCTTCCGCTTCCGCTTCCGCATCCTCTTGTGCTTCTTCTTCCGCCTCCACTTCTGCACCTGCTTGTGTTTCTTCTTCACCTTCTTCTTCTGCTTCCGCTTCCGCATCTTCTTGTTCTTGTTCTTCTCCTCGTTCTTCTTCTCTTTTCTTTTTTCTTTTTTTTTTCCCTGCTTCTGCTCCTGCTGCTGCCGCTACTTCGATTTCTCTCCTTCCTTTCCCTGTTTGGCTGCAATTTCTAGGAAACTTTAGGAAGTTCTAAGTGCGCACATATTTTACTAGTGAACATCTTTTCTCCTATGTTGTAAATCACTATTATGTAGTAAGGAGTGTGCATTTAGACTACTTCTTTTATTTCTCCTTTCTGCTTTTGCTGCTGCCGCTACTTCAATTTCTCCCCTTCCTTTCCCTGTTTGGTTGCAATTTCAATGAAGCCTTAGGAAATTCTAAGTGCGCACCTATTTCACTAGTGAGCACCATTTCCCCTATGTTGTAAATCACTTTACTAAATAGGTTGTGGTGTGCAGGTAGAACTACCTGGTTGTAGTGTAGGAAACTCTTGGGAGTTCTAAATACGCACATCTCTGCTAGTGAGCATCCTTTCCCTATGTTGTAATTCACCTTAATTATATAGTATTGGGTGCGCATCTAGAACTACCTCAACATTGCAGGAAAGCTTTAGGGAATTCTAAATGTACACATATTTTTCTAGTGAACACTACTTCCTCTTTGCTGTAATTTACTCTACTGTATAGAATGGGGTGCGCATTTAGGAATTCTACGTCTTCTTTTTTTTTGTCTTAGCTACTGCTGCTTCTCTTTCTCCTTGCAATGATAAGTCAACTTTAGGAAATTCTAAAGGCACACATATTTAGTAGTGAGCCCCATTTTTCCTATATTGTAAATCACTTATTATACATCATATTGGAAATAAAGCCCGAAAAGACACCGTATAAATGCAAATTGTTATTGTATAAGATTGGTGATAGATAATTAAATTACCGCAATATTATATTGTCACTGATATTGTTACTGTTCACTGAACCCTAATTATTATCACCAATCTACATACTGAACTGAAATTTACTGAGATGATAAATTATATTGAAATTGATAATTAACACCGAACTTGATATACACTGGGGATTTGGGGGAAAATTTAGGTTTGTATGAATTAGATGGCTGAACGTAACTGTACTGTGCCACTGTTTCCCACTTGTGGGAGGATCGGGATAGGCTCCGATCAAATTACTGCGCCACTGTTTTCCATTTTTGAGAGGATCGGGATAGGCTCCGATCAATTACTGTTCTGTTTTCCCGGGGGTAGACGGGGATGCGTTCAGCCCAGCTACATTCATATTTTCTTGAATTTTCAAATACCATAACTAAAAGACATTAATTGTAAAAATTTAAAAGACATCGATTAAAGTAATAGTGATGATAAGTATAAATACGTAAAATCTTCCGCCCTTCATTTGCATGATTGTTCCTGACATTGAGATATTATTATTCATTATTTTTTTTATTGTTCTTTAATTATTGAATATTGGGTCGCTTTGCTGACGATCCTGGTTATGCATGACCAGATGCAGGCCTCTATCAAGAGGTAGATCCACCAGTGGCAGAACATGATATGTTGTACTTCCAGGAACAAGCGGATCTGCAGGAGTGATTACTTCCTTTGGTTAACTGATTTCTTTTAAAAAAAAAATGTAATAAGTGCTGATGACACTTTATTTAAGTTTATGCAAGACAGTCCTTTTCTTTTATTTTGAAATAATTTAACTGTGGTGACATTTGTTAATTTTATTTTGAGGGAAATTATTATCGCTTTGTTTTGATAAACAAAAATTTCATTTAGTTTCCGCATGTTATTCATATTAAATTGTAAATGGTGACTGTAATATTTTGTTTGAGGCTCGTCGAGTTATTATTCGACGCCGAACGTTCCAGCTTTCCACACTACCGGAAGTGGGGCGTTACAGGTGGTATCAGAGCCTAGGTTATTTAAATCTGTTCAAGTGATTTGAACAAACTTGAATATCATTACAGTCATCAAAATGTATATGTATATAATAATAGTTTAATTTTGTTAAAGTATTTAAGGTTCGATACGACTATACACATATATGCATAAATATGATTTTCTACATATATCTATTTACTTTTATTATGTTTATTTAAGTAATACTTACGTTATTTTGTTCCTCAGAAGGATGGCTCGTCGGGCTAATAGGAATGGGGGAAATTCCGGTTCGACCTCAAACTCCGTTGATGCCAATGAAATGTTGGGACTGCTTAGCAAGATGGTCGACGCGCAAAAACAGCAGGCCGAAGCCTTTCGAGCGGGAGTGATGGCAGCCCTAGATCGTGTGGCGGAACCGAGGGACCAGCGTCCAGGAGGGATATCTGATTTCAGACATCTTCATCCAGCAACTTTCTCAGAAACAGTAGGAGCCTTGGAGTCTGAACAGTGGCTCATGCAGATGGAGGACTTATTAAGGGCTGCTCGGATTTCTGAGGCCGACAAAGTGAATGTCGTCAAAATTCAATTGACTAATATTGTGAGGGCTTGGTGGCAAACAGAGGAGAGCAGAATACCCCAACCAATCTCGTGGGAAACTTTCACAACGAGCTTCCTTGCAAGATTCTTTCCGAGAGCAGCCAGGAGGGAAATGGAGCACCAATTCATTAACTTGAGGCAGGCCGGGATGACAGTAGAGGAGTATGCATCAGAGTTTGTCCGTCTGAGTCGATTTGCGCCGTACATGGTGTCAAATGAGGCAGATCGTGCTCATCGCTTCCAACAGGGATTGAGGATAGATATCCAGAAATATTTAGTAACCTCCAGAATAGAGACCTATGCTGAGGTTATTGATGCAGCTCAGGATGCAGAGCAAGTAATAAATAAGGAGAGGAGGATTCAATCTTCTGCGCCCAAGAGATCGACCAGTCAAATGTTGGGTGGAACTTTAGCTAGGAGTACGGAGAAGCGGCTGGTTACTTCTTCGCAACAGAAGGTCACTTGCACACACTGCCAGAAGTCAGGACACACTATCAAGGAGTGTCGGTATGCCAACAACTTATGTCTAGCATGTGGATCAAGTGAACACAGGATCGGAGATTGCCCACGAAGGAGCAACAGGGGGCCAACGCCTCGTCTTCCAGCACCCCAACAACAACAACCACCCAAGGATCAAATCAGCAGTCAGAATAGGCGGCCACTTTCACCTCAAAACAAAATTTACGAGCAGGCCAAGAAGAATATGACAGTGGATAAAGGACGTGGGCAGGCATATAATCTAACTACGGAGCAAGCAGAGAAGTCAGATGATGTCATAACAGGTATGATTCTAGTATATCATGTACCTGCATCCGTTTTATTTGACTCGGGAGCATCACATTGCTTTATTTCTTCTACATTTGTGACACGACATGCCATACCTTGTGAAAACCTGAACATTAGATGGAGAATTAGTACGGGCAATGGAAGTATTGATTCTACTCAAATGTGTAGAATGTGTCCTGTAGTGATTTGTAAAAGGGAATTTTATGCTAATTTCCTGGTTATCGATACTCACGGATTTGATGTGATACTGGGAATAGATTGGTTAAGTACCTTCCATGTAGTTATTGATTGTCGGAGGAGGAGCGTTGTCTTCAAGATACCGAATCACCTGGAGTTCGAATTCATCGGGGGTAGTAGTACCAAGGAGCCAGCAGAATTCAGAGCTCAACCTAGGGAGGGAGTAATAATCCAAATGGGTGCCATACCGGCGGACATCCCAGTGGTGTCGGAGTTCTTAGATATCTTCGAGGATTTCTCAGGACTACCACCATACAGGACAATGGAGTTCGCCATCGAGCTTCTTCCTGGCACCACACCAATCTCTCAAGCACCATATCGAATGGGCCCAGCAGAGCTAAAGGAAGTTAAGGTACAATTAGACGAGTTGGAAGCTAAAGGTTTTATTAGACCAAGTACTTCCCCTTGGGGTGCACCAGTACTTTTGACTGGGAAGAAAGACGGAGGCAAAACATTATGCATTGATTATAGAGGATTGAATAGGGTCACTATCAAGAATCGGTATCCACTACCGAGAATTGATAATTTGTTTGATCAACTTGGCTGTGCTAAAGTATTTTCCAAGTTGGATCTTAAGTCTGGATATCATCAGGTGAAAGTGAAGGAGTCAGACATTCCTAAAACAGCATTCCGAACTCGATATGGGCATTTTGAATTCTTAGTGATGCCATTCGGAGTAACGAATGCACCTGCAATTTTTATGAACTTAATGAATCAAATTTTCCTTCAATATTTGGATAAATTCGTTGTGGTGTTCATAGATGACATATTGGTGTATTCTAAGACCCAAGAGGATCACTCTAAGCATTTAAGGATAGTCTTGGAGACGCTAAGGAAAGAGAAATTATATGGGAAGCTCAGCAAATGTGAATTTTGGCTGAAGAGTGTTTTATTTTTGGGACACATTATTTCTCAAGAAGGGATCTCTGTTGATCCTAGCAAGGTTTCCGCAGTGAAGGATTGGCCGATTCCGAAAAATGTTTCAGAAGTGAGGAGCTTTCTGGGATTGGCAGATTATTATCAGAAGTTCGTTCAGGACTTTTCTAAGATTGCAGGGCCTCTGACCAAACTCCTGAGAAAAGGAGAGAAGTACAACTGGACAGTTGAATGTGATACAGTTTTCAATGAGTTGAAAAGGAGGCTCACAACAACACCAGTATTAGCCGTTCCGGAAGGGACCGAAGGAATGGTTGTGTACAGTGATGCGTCCGGCAAAGGGCTAGGTTGTGTGTTGATGCAACGGGGACGGGTCATAGCTTATGCTTCTAGACAATTGAGGCCACATGAGAAAAATTATTCCACACATGACTTGGAGCTTGCAGCTGTGATTTTTGCATTGAAGATTTGGAGACACTACTTGTTAGATAGTAGAGTAGAGATTTATACAGACCATAAGAGCCTTAAGTATATCTTCACTCAGAAAGAACTTAATATGAGACAGAGAAGGTGGCTTGAATTGATGGCAGATTATGACATCAACTTGCAGTACCATCCGGGTAAGATCAATGTGGTACCAGACGCTTTAAGCAGGAAGCCAATGGCAATGGTTCTAACTCAGCAAAAAGAGCTACTTGAAGAAATTATAAAGTTAGAATTATAAATTTTCTTACCCGGTGCTGAGGCTCAAATGCTGGCTTTGCAACTTCAACCTTCATTGGTAGAGAAAATTAAAGAAGCTCAGAAAGATGATCCTAAGTTGCAAAAATTCCGAAGACAAGTAGTAGAAGGACGGAGAACATATTTACGTATTCACGCAGATGGTCTCTTCGATTTGGCAACAGGTTGTGTGTACCTAAAGGAGAAATTCGGCAGGAAGTATTATCAGAGGCTCATAGTTCAGTCTATTCAGTCCATCCCGGAGGAACAAAGATGTATCAAGACATGAAGCAATATTTTTGGTGGCATGAAATGAAGTGTGAAATCACCAAGTTTGTCTCCAAATGCTTGACTTGTCAACAAGTTAAAGTAGAGTATCCAAGAATGCCGGGACTCTTTCAACCTCTACCCATACCTGAATGGAAATGGGAAAGGATTACTATGGATTTTGTTACTGCATTGTCACGTAGTCCCAAGGGTAATAATGCAATTTGGGTGATTGTGGACCGCCTTACTAAAGTAGCGCACTTCATACCATTTTGTGTAGGACAATCTACCGAAATGTTGGCAGAGAAGTATATGCGTGAAGTGGTAAAATTACATGGTGTGCCAGTCAGTATTGTATCGTATCGAGATGCTCGGTTCACCTCTCAGTTTTGGAAGAAATTGCAAGATAGTCTGGAGTCAAAATTAGAATTCAGTACAGCATATCATCCAGAAACAGATGGCCAATCAGAAAGGACTATCCAGACATTGGAGGATATATTGAGGGCCTGTATGCTTGACTTCGGGGGCTCATGGGAGGATTACCTGCATCTAGTGGAATTCGCCTACAATAATAGTTACCAAGCAAGCATCAAGATGGCACCATTTGAGGCTCTGTATGGAAGGAAATGTAGATCTTCGTTATATTGGGATGATATTGGAGAAAGAAAACTGCTTGGACCAGAGATAATCACCCAGGCAGTAGATAAAATTAACTTAATACGGCAACATCTGAGAGCAGCCCAAGATCGACAGAAGAATTGGGCAGACCAACGACGGCAGTTTCTGGAATTTCAAGTTGGGGACTCAGTTTTCTTGAAGGTGTCGCCCACACGTGGAGTCATCCGCTTTGGCAATCGTGGGAAGTTAAGCCCAAGATTTATCGGACCCTTCCAAATCTTGGAACGGATAGGCAAAGTCTCCTATGGCACTACTGTCTACACTGGAGTAAGTACATAACGTGTTCCACATCTCGCAGTTAAAACGATATGTTCATGATGAAAAGCATATCGTGAACTATTCAGAACTGGAGATTGGACCAGACCTCTCACATTCAGAAGAAGCAGTCTCCATACTTGACCGAATGGAGAAGACTTTAAAGAACAAAGTAATTCCACTTGTGTTGATTTCTTGAAATCGACATTCTAATCGGGAGGCGACATGGGAGCGAGAGGAAGACAGTCGGGAGCATTTTCCACACCTATTTGAATAAAGGTATAACCTCTCTACATCATTTAAGTTTAAAGAAATTTCGAGGACGAAATTTTTCTTAAGGGGGGTAGAATGTAACGGCCACTTTTCATTGTGTTCATTTCACTTCAAAAAAAAAAAAAAATTAAACTGAATTAAATTAAAAATCTGAAAATAAATAAATAAATAAATAAATAATAATTTAAATATAAAATATATATAATGGGGTTGTTGGAGGGAAATCTAAACAGTTGGAGGGATATCAATCTCATCCGAAAAAGATTCGTTTGTTGGATCTCAACCAAATAGGTTATATCCTAACCTATAGATAAATAAGGATCTAAAAATCCGTTCTCACCTCTTTTCTCCTCTGGAACGCTGGAAATCTCAGAACGTACGGAAAGAGGAAGAGGAATGCAGGTCAGAAAAGAAAAGGAAAGGTAGAGGCGACTCAATTAAAAGGTGAGTTTTTAAACTCACCTAACATGCTATGCTTGTTCTTTATATAGTTTTGGATTTATAATATTTTTTTTTTCATTATTTATTTATAGGCCAAAAACATTATTTTGTTTGATTTTGTTATATTATGAATGTATTGGTAGACTATAAGTCGACAATTGCAAAATTTGTTTTTAGTATTGCTATGTTTTGCATTAATCTGATGAGCTCAACAGTTAATATGATGATCTGGTTACATTATGAACATTATGGTAGACTGTAAGTTGGCAATACGTCTCTAATAATACATCAGCATATAATATCTACATATATGCTAAAAATACAAACTATACTACATTTTTATAACTTTTAAATAGGAATAAGCATTGGCTCTCATGTGAGTGGGCATCCATTTCGATCTCTCTCGCTTCCTTCTTCAAGATCCTGATCTCCTGAAGGCGACACCTGTGCCTAGGACCTCTCATCCCTTGTTTCTCCAACTTCATCGTGACGACATAAGGTCTCCATATCAAAATCATCAATTGCTTTCATAGATTTGATATCAGAATCCAAGGTAACCCATTCCTGCAATCCAAATTTAGGATGATATTTGTATCCAAGTAGGTGCAGTATGTATGGGGTGCTTCATTGATTCAATAATAGACTATTATAGGAGATCATGGCTGAGGCCAGCAATAGAATTTTATGTGCAAGCGGTGATATTTTGGCCTTATAGTATCAGTTATTTTCATGATCACTAACTTGCAGTCTCATTCATTTTCCTGCCAAGCACCTTTATCTTCTTCTGTTGCCAGCTCACGGTTACATAACATACTGTACCTCTTTTGTTATCGCATTTTTCTTTCTATTCGCTTGTTATCTTCTTCTTCTTCTTTTCTAATTCTGCGCCTGCTACTTCTTCTTCTGCTTTTTCTTCTCTTTCTACTTCTGCACCTGCTGCTGCTTCTTCTTCCTCTTCTTCTTCTTCCTCCGCCTCCACTTCCGCACCTGCTTGTGTTTCTTCTTCACCTTCTTCTTCCGCTTCCGCTTCCGCATCCTCTTGTGCTTCTTCTTCCGCCTCCACTTCCGCACCTGCTTGTGTTTCTTCTTCACCTTCTTCTTCCGATTCCGCTTCCGCATCCTCTTGTGCTTCTTCTTCCGCCTCCACTTCCGCACCTGCTTGTGTTTCTTCTTCACCTTCCTCTTCCGCTTCCGCTTCCGCATCCTCTTGTGCTTCTTCTTCCGCCTCCACTTCCGCACTTGCTTGTGTTTCTTCTTCACCTTTTTCTTCTGCTTCCGCTTCCGCATCTTCTTGTTCTTGTTCTTCTCCTCGTTCTTCTTCTCTTTTCTTTTTTCTTTTTTTGTTTTTCCCTGCTTCTGCTCCTGCTGCTGCCGCTACTTCGATTTCTCTCCTTCCTTTCCCTGTTTGGCTGCAATTTCAAGGAAACTTTAGGAAGTTCTAAGTGCGCACATATTTTACTAGTGAACATCTTTTCTCCTATGTTGTAAATCACTATTATGTAGTAAGGAGTGTGCATTTAGACTGCTTCTTTTTCTTCTCCTTTCTGCTTCTGCTGCTGCCGCTACTTCAATTTCTCCCCTTCCTTTCCCTGTTTGGTTGCAATTTCAATGAAGCCTTAGGAAATTCTAAGTGCGCACCTATTTCACTAGTGAGCACCATTTCCCCTATGTTGTAAATCACTTTACTAAATAGGTTGTGGTGTGCAGGTAGAACTACCTGGTTGTAGTGCAGGAAACTCTTGGGAGTTCTAAATGTGCACATCTCTGCTAGTGAGCATCCTTTCCCTATGTTGTAATTCACCTTAATTATATAGTATTGGGTGCGCATCTAGAACTACCTCAACATTGCAGGAAAGTTTTAGGGAATTCTAAATGTACACATATTTTTCTACTGAACACTACTTCCTCTATGCTGTAATTTACTCTACTGTATAGAATGGGGTGCGCATTTAGGAATTCTACGTCTTCTTTTTTTTTGTCTTAGCTACTGCTGCTTCTCTTTCTCCTTGCAATGATAAGTCAATTTTAGGAAATTCTAAAGGCACACATATTTAGTAGTGAGCCCCATTTTTCCTATATTGTAAATCACTTATTATACATCATATTGGAAATAAAGCCCGAAAAGACACCGTATAAATGCAAATTGTTATTGTATAAGATTGGTGATAGATAATTAAATTACCGCAATATTATATTGTCACTGATATTGTTACTGTTCACTGAACCCTAATTATTATCACCAATCTACATACTGAACTGAAATTTACTGAGATGATAAATTATATTGAAATTGATAATTAACACCGAACTTGATATACACTGGGGATTTGGGGGAAAATTTAGGTTTGTATGAATTAGATGGCTGAACGTAACTGTACTGTACCACTGTTTCCCACTTGTGGGAGGATCTAGATAGGCTCCGATCAAATTACTGCGCCACTGTTTCCCATTTTTTGGAGGATCGGGATAGGCTCCGATCAATTACTGTTCTGTTTTCCCGGGGGTAGACGGGGATGCGTTAAGCCCAGCTACATTCATATTTTCTTGAATTTTCAAATACCATAACTAAAAGACATTAATTGTAAAAATTTAAAAGACATCGATTAAAGTAATAGTGATGATAAGTATAAATACGTAAAATCTTCCGCCCTTCATTTGCATGCTTGTTCCTGACATTGAGATATTATTATTCATTATTTTTTTTATTGTTCTTTAATTATTGAATATTGGGTCGCTTTGCTGACGATCCTGGTTATGATCAGATGCAGGCCTCTATCAAGAGGTAGATCCACCAGTGGCAGAACAGGATATGTTGTACTTCCAGGAACAAGCGGATCTGCAGGAGTGATTACTTCCTTTGGTTAACTGATTTCTTTTAAAAAAAAAATGTAATAAGTGCTGATGACACTTTATTTAAGTTTATGCAAGACAGTCCTTTTCTTTTATTTTGAAATAATTTAACTGTGGTGACATTTGTTAATTTTATTTTGAGGGAAATTATTATCGCTTTGTTTTGATAAACAAAAATTTCAGTTAGTTTCTGCATGTTATTCATATTAAATTGCAAATGGTGACTGTAATATTTTGTTTGAGGCTTGTCGAGTTATCATTCGACGCCGAACGTTCCAGCTTTCCACACTACTGGAAGTGGGGCGTTACACTTTGTTGGCGAAATTTCCTACTAATGAGATCATATGTCATGAAGAGAGAGATCCATAAATGAAAAGAAGATTATTTTCGCGAGACATTTTCTATTTTCTATAGAAACTGAAGCACATATCACTTTTCTCAGGTTCGTAAACCTAATAACAGAGGTGGGCCCCATAAAACCTCGATATCTGGTATAAGAGTAGCAAACAAAGTCATTTGAACTGTAAATCTAAAGTTCAAGATTCGCGTTTTGTCTATAGTCAAATAGATCCACGAATATCAAGTTCAAGATCCACGTTCTGTCTACAATTGAATAAATCTACGAATCTCAAGTTCAAAATCCACGTTTCGTCTACAATTGATTAAATCCGTGAATCTCAAGTTCAAGATCCACGTTTTGTCTACAATTGAATAAATCCATGAATTAGTCAAACAAGAGCCGCGAATCTAAAATTTGAGATTCACGTTCTGTATTTTAATTACGATCTAGAGGATTAAAGACGCCAGTTACAGATTCTGGAGATTTAATACAAATTTACTGGATCAATAGGCAAAAAATTAATACTCAGATCATGAAGATTGACAATTGAACGGTTATATCAGCTCAAGAGTCTCTAAAACTCTATAAAAAGCCCGAATCAAGATAGAAAAAGAAAAAAAAAGGCCGGTAAGAGGAGTTCAAAAGAAGATAGATAATCCTCTTGCTGTCGAGAGTTAAAAACCTTTATCAACTAAAACAATTTGTGCGGAATGTCAACGGAGAGCAGGATTGTCCTCCACAGCTACTATAGAACCTAGCCTTAAACAAAGAGGGAATTCAATTTTCCTCATATTCTGTAAATGGAAAATCGTTGAAATTATAATATTTTATTGAAACATTCAATAAAGAAATCATTTCACAATTTTTATGGCAAACACTCCACCCATCACAATCATAGTAACTCTAGAGGGTCCTCCTCCTAGGACTCTGGATTCGGCCTGCCCAATGCTGCAGCTACTGGCACCGCATATCTTAGCAGTGCTAAACGGTCAGATTTCTCCTATTGTTGTGACATCACCTCCTGTGGTGCCTTCCATGGCTCTTGCTTCAATATTGGTACCGGCCTCTATTCAAGTTGTTTCTGATGACGATCTACTCGAAGAATTTTTCCAACATAGCATCATGGACTTCTTGCATTTATTGTGGCAGTGTGTGTCCATGTTCTTAGAAGGTCATCGTTCCATAGAGCTCGGGTGCCCGATGTTATTAAATTATTTGAATAACACTGAGAAAATTGGTAGTTTTGAACAAACTGCTCCTTATCCAGCCCCACCTGACTTCTTTAGATGATCAGGTTCAAGCATTGGACACTCGTCGACGGGTTGGTGTTATTGCTATATTGGAGATTGAGGTTGCTCGTTGGAGGGTGGAAATAATTGCATGACAAGAGGAGTTTCATCGTTAAGAGGAAGCTTGGATTGCTGAAGTTGGTAGCCTCCAGGAAAATCAAGAGGCTATTAATGAGGAAATAGAGTAGGTGAGGTTTGAGTCTAATGCAAACCAAGCTATGATAAATCATGCTCATGAGATTATTGCCAAGGCTCAAGCCATACTAGAGGCCACCCAAATAAAGCAGGACAAGGTGCTGAAGAAGCAAGACGAACTTGTTCTGTGTCATGGACAACTTCAATAGGAGGTTAACATACGGAACAAGGCAATCAAGGAGGCCAGGGCTCAAGCTACTCAGTAGTTGGTCATCAGTAAAGACGAGTTGCACCATCAAGTGCTAGCATCAGTAGAGGGAATTCATCGGGAGGCCATTGAGGAGACAGAGGCCAGCTTAAAGGCCTTGGGGAATTGTTGGCAGTGAAAATTTCTAAGTAAATAGGATTTTCCACAACAGAACGCTGAGCTAATTCAGTAGCTCCGCGTTTGGCTATATCAGCCTCGCATTAGTTCCGCGTTTGGCTACATTAGCCTCGCGTTTTAGCAAAACGCGAAGCTATCGATAGCTCCACGTTAGCTCCGCATTCTGGTTATTTAGCGCCGCGTTTTGATGCGATTAAAGCTCCGCGTGAGCAGATAACCAGAATCTCAAATTGATTAAGATTATGATTTGGACTTATCCAAATACACAAATTAAGTCCAATCAGAACTCTAAATCAAGAGATTTAAATCAAAATTAAGATATTTGATTGGAATCCTTGATGAATGCAAATTCTATTTATATAGAAACTCTTGCATTAACCTGGGGCGATAAATACCTTCTTGGTGAGACCCTAGGGGTCTTCTTTTCGTCATCTAAAGTTTTCGACAATTGAGATCTTTTCCTCTTAAAGAATTCAAGTTACGCATAGAGCCTTGAGTTCGTGAAAGACCAGAGAAGATCGTCTACAGTCGGCCGTTATCTTCAAGAGAGAAGAGTTTGATGCCCGATCGTCCAAAAGAGCTGCTTGACATATCCCATCGCCACAGATCCCACAACACATTGTAAAAGAGAGAAATTGAAATATAAAATCCTCTCGTTTGTTCTCTTTCTATCTTGTTCACTTTCATTGTAATCTAAGTTGTATTCAATGGAAGGAAGCAAAACCTTTGCGGCAAACAAACTGGCGACCACAGTGGGAGCCATCTCTTTCACTGATGAAGAGATGGTGGCGCAATTAGATGTTGACATGATCAGATCCGAAATAGACATGCTGGTCGTTGAAATCGACCAGCAGAAGTACGAAGAGTTCCTCTCCTCTGAATCAGGTGATTTGGACGAGACACGATACTATCATCGCAGGCGCTCCAATACCCGAGCAACGGGTAAAAAGGTATCCACCGAGAGACGGAGATCCTTGGAGACTGCGGCTATAGGGCCGATGCTCGGACAGGAAATCCTAGCAGAGGCTGAGCTTCCTATTGCCGAAGAAGACGTGGGAACTGGATTGACCAGAACCCAACTCCGAAATAGGAATCGGAGAGCGAGGCGTAAAGCCCTCAAAGCCCGCCTTAGACGCGAGGCTAATGGACGCGAGGCTATGGTCCCTCGCAAACTGGATCGCGCTAATCGCGAGACCGGTCATTATCGCGTTAAACGCGAAGTTACAACTTGCCTTAAAAGCAAGGAAAAGTCGGCGTGTGATATTCCACGCGAGGCTATTGCTGAGCTTAGTGAGAGACACGAAGCCAGTAAGATTTGCGCTAGTCGTATAAAACCTGACACTCACGAGAAACGCGAGTATAAAATCTCTTTAAAGCCAGCGTGTGATTTTCCACGCGTGGCTGATACTAAGCCAAGCGAGAAACGCGAGGCTAGTAGTACTTGCGAGAAATGCAAGACTTCTCACACTAGCGAGAAACGCGAGTATAAAAATTCTTTATGACCACCGTGTGATTTTCCACGCGAGGTTAATACTGAGCCAAGCGAGAAACACGAGGCCAGTAGTACTTGCAATAAACGCAAGATTTTTGATATTCACGAGGAACGCGAGGATGATTGGAAAATTGTTGTCAGTCGTAAAAACCGTGCTAAGTGCGAAGCTATGACTTGCGTTAGTCGCAAGGGTAAGCCAACGTGCAAGAGTTTCCCTTTACGCAGGGCTATTATTCCAGAAGTTAAACTTCTGAAGACACGCCAAGCCAGCGAGAAACGCGAGGCTAACGTGGCAAAGTGCGGAGTTATTCTTCAGCACCGCAAGATAAAACGTGAAGCTATTTCTAAGCTCCACGTAGATCAACCCGACTATAGAATCAAGGCTGATCATCGCGTCAGTGGACCAGAACTGGACTTCAGTAATTCTAAGAAGCTTCAGTGGGTTCCTAGACCCTCTCAAAAGTTGAATTGGTCCCCCGACTCCATGGCAAGAGGCACTGATCTCAGGGAGTATCTGTCCAAGAAGAGAGGTATAGAACAACTTCAAGCTGAACCTGTCTGTCATTGCCAGCAGCTTATGACAGCGGTATCTGCTGTAATGGACAACTGTGGCTACAGCAAGAGCAGGGTATCGGTGTTCAACCTATTAACCGAGTCGGACAAGAACCCTACTAAGAAAACAAGAACCACTTCCCTAAAAGAATGGAGAGCTGTGACCTCCAATATGGTGGGGAAAGGGAAGAAGATTGAAGAGACGGATGATGATTCAGAATTGAGTGATGAAGAACCTCCTCATATCACTCGACTTAAATCAGGAGCCATCCTGCCTTGAAATTATAAGAGGCTTGCAAAGGGTTCTTACGACGATGACAGTGATAATTCAGCTATAGTTTCGCCTCCATCCTCTATGTCATCTCGACTACAGAAGTCAGCATCGCACATGGCAGATAAATCCGATGATATCAATCAGAGATTTGAAGCTCAAGAAAATATGATTCGAGAGCAACAAAAGACGATTGAAGATCTTAAAGTGATGCTCTCAAAATTTATTGAGGATAATGCCAAAAAGGGCAAAGAAACTCTGAATGAAGAAGAACAGGAGGAGAAAGCCCACTCGATGCACGAGGACGAGGATAGATTCTCTTATCATGATCCACATGGGGAGAAAATAGAAAAATTGCAAAATCAACTCGAAGCACTGATGCGTAAAAAGGACTTGAAAGAGGCAGGGGTCTCAAGACCGTATCCTCCTGAATGGGATATGGTACCATACCCTCAAAAGTATAAGCTGCTCAAATTAGAGCCATATGACGGGAAAGGATTGCCCAGTCAGCATATATATTACTTCTTGTCCCAAGCGGGGCATTTGATGGGCAATGACCTGATTATGACCAAAGTATTCGCAAGTACTTTGCGAGGGCCTGCTTTTACTTGGTTCATGCAGCTGCCCCCAGGTACTATTAATACCTGGTTAGATGTTGAAAAATTATTTCTCTCTCATTTCTTTGAGGATGATACTGAGATTACGGTTCATTCCCTCCTTGCAACTAAACAAGGGGAATAAGAGACGGTAAAAGATTTTATAGAAAGGTTCCGGGAGAAGTCCGTGCATTGCAAACATGGAATGGTCCAGGAAACTCTAGTTGAGACTTGTCGACACAATTTAAAGACTAACGTGCTCCTAAAAATGGGGGCCGTAGAGTCTAAGACATGGAGGGATTTGCTCAAATAGGGAGAGCAAGCCGAAGACTTGATCCGCCGAGTCGAAGAATCTCGTGGATCAAGAAGTACTGGGGGTAATAAACCTTATACCCAAAATAGCAGTAATAAAATAAAGGGAAAGCAGTGATGGCATCATAAGCTGCTCCTCAGAAGTCAAATCCTCCACCAAAGCCGAAGCCCCAAAATCAGCAGGGTACAAGGCAAAATAGATCTCAGCAGGAGAGAAATTATACTTTCAAGGCGGAACAGACGCCTATCCTTTTTCACCTGCTCCAGAGGAAGGGAATGCTGAAACTTCCGGAGAACAAAAAACAGGAGGATGCTGGTAAGACCAACGACCCCAATTATTGTCTCTATCACCGGAATGTTGGGCACCCTACAAGGGGTTGTTACCCCCTTAAGAACAGAATCCAAGTATTAATAGAAGTTGGAGTTCTGACACTTAAGGAGGAGCAAAAGAAGGTCACTGCCAATATGGAAACCATAGTGGTTGGAACCCACGAGTTCCCCGCAGGAGTGACCCAATCCCAAAGGGTAAGATGGTTACAAAGAACGTTGATCCTCACAAGAAAGCCCAAGACGGACTTGTCTCCGTGACGACCCAAAAGGGGAAAGTTATGTGGGTTCACCTCGATTTGCTAGAGGATGAGCAGTGGACCATTGCAGGGGGTCAAGGGAAGAAGCGGACCATTAATGCCATTTCCGTAGAAATAAAGGAAGAATATATAATTTCGAGAGCCTTCACAGATTCTGAAGAAGAGCCCGAAACTATGGCCACTTATCAAGATGGGGCAGGCCCTTCCGGTACTCGATCTGGGAAGACATATCTCAAGGACTACATCAGAGTAGATCCGAAAGACATATATGCGGAACTTGCAAAACCCGCAAAGCAGAAAGGACTTCATTTCCAGAAGAATCCTATTAGAGATGAAGGAGCCAAGGAGTCTACCTTCAAGTTTGACATAATTGCTCAGCTGGCTAACATTCCAGCATGAGTAACACTTTATGAATTGTTGAGGTTATCAAAATCAATACTATCAAAATCAATACGTGAAGCGTTAAGAGAGGCCTTAGCAGACTCTAAGTCATTCTTAGCTCAGATAGTCGAGCCGGCCGATCAAGAACAGGACTTTTGCCCCCGCTGTCACCAAGTGAGGAGGCAGGTCCTACAAATTGTCTTCTCTCCAGAAGATATGCAGGTGAAGAATATAAAGCATAACATGCCTTTATATTTCACTGGATATGTTGGATCCACAAAGGCAGACCGAATTCATATTGATCCGGGTTCTGCGCTAAGTGTCGTGCCAAGAAGGTTGATGCAGCTATTAGGGATTTCCCTCCATCATCTGACGCCAACCAATACAACAATATATGGGTTTAATGCCAATAATAGCCGTCCCCTCAGGAAAATCCTACTTCGATGTCAAATCGGGGATTTGAGGACGGAGGCTACATGCTACGTTATTGATGCAGATACCTCCTACAACATTTTATTGGGACGACCTTGGACTCACGCTTACATGATCGTCCCGTCGACTCTCCACCAATGCATGAAGTATTGCAATGAAGAAGGAGAAGTCCGGACACTGAATGCAGATAAACAACCATTCAAAGGATTGGAGAATTACTTCACAGATGCGGCACTTTATAAACCATCTCATGAAGTCTCCAATGATGATCGCAGTAAGCTTCGAGAGCCCGATGACGTGGCAATAAGGCAGATATTGAATACGAGCTTCCTGAAGAAGACGATGGGGGTGACTATGAAATCACCCCTCACTTAGATTTTAGTTTGACTCTTGATAATAATATGGCCGATGTAATAGAGAGTGAATGGGTTATTAATGAAAACGTAAAGTTAGTCTACGAGCATGCAGTAGCTACTGAGTTTGAACCCTCTTGTACTTCCACTGAAGTGGATGGCCTATCCGAACCTGAAGTTCTGGCGGCATATTATTTGCCCCTCAGGTCATCCCTCCTCTCTCAATCAAGAATACTGAGGAACAAGGACATTTCTTTGAGGTGCCTCCTTGGTAGAAGTCTCAAAGGCCGATTATGTTCGGCAGGGTAATCACGTCACCTCGATGAAGACAAAGCAGTGAAAGTGATGAACAAATGTCACCTCAATTTCACTTGTATGAACAAAAATCCCGGCAAATGATGGAGAAGATGGGTTATAATTTTACCCAGAAACTGGGGTTAAACTTTGGGATAGGACGACGGAATCTTATACCCTAATTCAGACCGAGAGGAAAGAGCCTTGATTATTATCAAAAGACTCACAGTGGGGTTGGGCTATGTATCTACTCCTCCTTCGTCACCATCCGGACAACAAGAAAGTTCTTCAGCCATTGATGAATCACCTCCGCTGGATCATGACTAGGATCAAAGTATCAGTGCCTGGTTTCAGTCCTTGACAGCCAATATGGTTTCAGCCGCATCAGAAAGCGATGAGGAACCAATTGATGTTCAAGATGATTCCTGGGCTAAACATATGGACATTCTCTGGGATGTCCGCTTTGAACAGCGTGATCCGCCCACTGAAGACAAATTGGTTCAAGTTAACATGGGAACGGAAGAAAATCCGAAACCCATCTTCATAAGCGACACGCTAACCCCATTGGAAAAGGAGGAACTTATATCTCTTATTAAATAATATATAGACGTGTTCGCATGGAATTATGAAGACATACCTAGGCTTGACCCTCAAATTGCCACGCCCTGGTTAAATATTAAAGAAGACGCCAAACCTGTTAAACAACAGCAAAGACGTTTTTGGCCGGAATTGGTGGAGGCAATAGTTGTTGAGGTCAACAAACTTATAAAATCGGAATTCATCCGTGAAGAACAGCATCCTGATTGGGTGGCTAACATAGTGCCAGTTCGAAAAAAGAACGGCAAAATTCGGATATGCATTGATTTTCGAAATCTGAACGCTGCATGTCCTAAGGATGAATTTCCACTGCCCATCACCGATGTGATGATTGATAATACTTATGGTTACGAGAGGATATCCTTTATGGATGGCTTCTCAGGTTATAATCAGATCAAGATGCACCCAAATAATGAAAATCATACAGCTTTCAGAACACCGCTGGGGGTATACTGCTACACGGTGATGCCATTTGGGCTGAAGAATGCCGGCGCCACTTATTAACGTGCGATGAGCACTATATTCAAAGAACACCTATGCAAGATAGTAGAGTGCTATGTGGATGACTTGGCGGTCAAAAGTAAAAATAAAGAGGACCATCTTCAGGACTTAAGAACAGTCTTCGATCTCATGAGGAAACATCATTTAAAAATGAATCCCACTAATTCTTTCTTAGGAGTGTCGAGTGGGAAATTCCTTGGGTTCATAATAACTTCAAAAGAAATTTTCCTCAACCCTGATAAGGTGAAAGCAATTAGCGAGATGCAGCCTCCCCACAATCTTAAAGAATTGAGGAGGTTACAAAGAAAGCTCGCCTATATTCGGCGCTTCATATCTAACCTGTCTGGACGATACCAGCCGTTCTCTCGACTTATGAAGAAGGGGTTTTTTTTGTATGGGATGAAGCATGTCAACAGGCCTTTGATGACCTCAAAGAATACCTCACCAAACCTCCCGTTCTTATGGCACCGGTCCCTGGGCAGCCCTTCCTTATATATGTAAGGGCCATGGATAATGCTTTAGGAGCATTACTTGCTCAATATAATGAGCACGGCTATGAAAATACCCTCTATTATTTAAGCAGGACAATGATCGGGGCCGAACAGCGGTATACCCCGATTGAAAAGGAATGTTTAGCCCTAGTGTTCGCCATCCAGAAAGTGCGACACTATCTTTCTGGGCAAACGATCCATGTCATATCACGGGTTAATGCCCTGAAGATTCTGATAACAAAACCGGAATTCTTAAATGGCCGGTTAGCAAAATGGGCTCTGCTATTGTCACCTTATGACATACACTTCGTCCCTCAAAAAGCCATGAAGGGACAGGCGATTGCCGATTTCTTAGCAGACCATTCAATCTGGTTCAATTCCAAACAGACGTCAGAGGTCAACACAATTAGCAAGGAACAATCATGGCAAATGTTCTTTGATGGTGCTGCCAGACGATCTGCTGTTGGAGTGGGGGTTGTGCTGATATCCCCACATAAACATATATTACCTAACAGTTACTCGTTAACAGAACCGTGCACGAATAATGTGACGGAATACAACGCACTAATTATCGGCCTAAAAATGGCTCTGCAACTGGGGGTGAATTACTTAAAGGCATATGGAGACTCTAAACTCATCGTCAATCAGATGACGAGCGAGTATGAAGTCAGACATGAAACCCTCATCCCCTATCATCAGCTGGCCATTGAACTAGCTGGATATTTTGAACAATTTTACATTTATCATATATCTCGGAATGAGAATGTATATGCAGATGTCCTTGCCGCATTAGCTGCAACATTGGCGATCCCGCCAGGTGAGGCTAAAAGCATCACCATTGGAAGCAGAGAGCTCCTCTATCCAGATACTATTTTTCAAAATAAAGAGGTGTGCCAGACAGGCTTAACTTTGGAATCCCGTGACTGGCGATTTCCGTTTGCAGATTATGTTTTACATGGGATATTACCAGAAGATCTAAAGGAAGCCGCTCGATAAAGAGGAAGGCCCAAAGATTTTATTATGACCATAAACTTCAGACTTTGTATAGAAAGTCAATGGATGGTCTGCTGCTACGCTGCATATCAAAGGCAGAAGCAGATGAAGTGCTGAGGGAAATATATGATGGAGTATGTGGAGCTCATCAGCCCGGTCCAAAATTCGGAGACCGCATAAGAAGGCTAGGATACTACTGGCCGAACATGATCACGGAAGCAATGACATGTGCTAAACGGTGCCATGCATGCCAAATACATGCCAATTTTATTCATCTACACCCAGAATGCTTGCACAATACCGTTGCTAGTTGGCCATTTGAGGCATGGGGAATGGACATTGTGGGGCCTATAACTCCCCCATCATCCAGAGGACATCGGTTTATTCTTGCAATAACCGATTATTTTTCAAAATGGGATGAAGCCGTGCCCATGAATGAGGTAAAGACGACAGATATGATCAAGTTCATCAAGCATCATGTCATTTACTGTTTTGGCTTCCCTCGACGGATCATTCATGATAATGGTCCGCAATTCATCAGTCAGGGATTTTCCAGATTCTGCAATAAGTTCAGAATCAAAGATATTGCTTCAACGTCATATAACCCCGCGGCAAATGGGTTGGCCGAAACCTTCAACAAGACAATGATTAAACTCCTTCGGAAGTTTGTCTCTTCCAATAAACGAGATTGGGATGAGAAGCTAGGAGAGTGCCTGTGGGCTTATTGCACCACTGTTCGCACCCCTACAAAAGCTACCCCATTCTCTTTGCTCTATGGAAGCCAGGCCGTTTTACCTCTCGAAATCCAGATACCTTCATTAAGAGTGGCCCTAGCCACAAAGATGACGACAGAAGAGCGCCATCAACAGAGATTATAAGAACTAGAGGCGTTGAATGAAAAACGTCTCAGGGCTCAATAACAAATTGAGTTGTATTAAGCCCGAATCTCCCAAACTTTCAATAAGAACGCTAAACCAAGGACCTTTAAACAAGGAGACTTGGTTCTGGCTATTAAAAGGCCAATGGTTCTAACCCACAAGACTAAGGGTAAATTTGAACCCAAGTGGGAAGGACCATTCATCGTGGAGACTGTATACTCTAGTGGAGCCTATCGCTTAATGAATCAGAATGGCGATAGAATAATGATGCCGATCAACGATAAATTTTTGAAGAAATACTATGCTTAATATCCCTAGAAGTACGTGCCTCCACTTGTCCAAGTTACGCAGATGAGCAGTTGGACTTCTCCAAACTTCTTCTTAGGCATGCGCAATTGAGTGCCTCTGACCTAAATTTGGTGTGCCCAGTTCAAGTTATGCGAGAGAGCCTTGAACCGCCTCCAATCTTCTTCTTAGGCATGTGCAATTGAGCGCCTATGACCTAAATTTGATGGATCCTAACCCGACCATCGTGGTGTGCCCAGTTCAAGTTACGCGAGAGAGCCTTGGACCGCCTCCACTTGTTCAAGATACGCAATTGAGCGCTTGGACTTCTTCTTAGGCATGCGCAATTGAGCGCCTCTGATCTAAACTTAGTGTGCCCAGTTTAAGTTACGCGAGAGAGCCTTGAACTGCCTCCAAACTTCTTCTTAGGCATGCGCAATTGAGTGCCCCTGACCTAAACTTGGTGTGCCCAGTTCATGTTACGCAAGAGAGCCTTGAACCGTCTCCAAACTTCTTCTTAGGCATGCGCAATTGAGCGCCTCTGACCTAAACTTGGTGTTCCCAGTACAAGTTACGCGAGAGAGCCTTGAACCGCCTCCAATCTTCTTCTTAGGCATGCGCAATTGAGCGCCTCTGACCTAAATTTGATGGATCCTAACCTGACCATCGTGGTGTGCCCAGTTCAAGTTACGCTTGAGAGCCTTGAACCGCCTCCAATCTTCTTCTTAGGCATGCGCAATTGAGCGCCTCTGACCTAAATTTGATGGATCCTAACCCAACCATCGTGCTGTGCCCAGTTCAAGTTACACGATAGAGCCTTGGACCGCCTCCACTTGTTCAAGTTATGCAATTGAGCGCTTGGACTTCTTCTTAGGCATGCGCAAGTGAGCGCCTCTGACCTAAATCTGGTGTGCCCAGTTCAAGTTACGAACCGCCTCCAGTCTTCTTCTTAGGCATGCGCAATTGAGCACCTCTGACCTAAATCTAGTGTGCCCAGTTCAAATTATCCATGAGAAACTTGAACCGCCGCCAACTAAATTCTAGGCATGCGCAATTAAGCGCCTCTGCCGAAATCAGGTGATCCTGACACGATTACCTCGGTATTATCAGTCTAAGTTACGCAGAAGAGCAGTGGACTGATTTACCTAAACAACTAAATCATTTTGATGACAGGTTATCTATTGTGCAAACAAATTTTGTAGCCAACAGGTAAAAGAATCAAATGATTATCTTTATTTCATCGACCAAAGAATGAAGATTACAAAAAAATGCTCTCATTTATTACAAGTTCTTATTACAAAAAGAATGAAGAATAAAATAATAGAAGAAAATTATGAATCTCCTAGGAGCTTCAACTAATTCATCGCCTCTTCAACTACTTGACGACGAGTTACTTCCATGGAGTGTTGAGCCTGCCGGAGCAAGTCATCATCATTCATTGCAAGTTGCTGAGTTAGATGCTGACGAGACTCTTCCATAGCGTGGCTTCTTATTGTCTCCTCCTGCTCAACCTGCTCCCGTTGGAGGATCAGTGATGTGTTATATTTACTACAAGCGCACAGTATCGGTGTAGTGTTGTACAGGTCGTCCCACAGGGATCTAGGGTGTTTCTGCGTTCTTACTTTCTCTATAGTTCAACGGACTAACCAAAGGTTCTAGGTTGAAGTCGGATTAATCTAAGTAGCCTAGGATATAGAATCCACTGATTTCCAACCATGTTCTTACTTCTACTATTTTCTTCTATCATAAAAATTCAATCTTTTTAGTTTAATTTTTGCTTAAAGTGCTCTAAGCATGAGCTATCAAGTGTTGTGCAAGTATAGCTCATCAAAAGATGCTACTTCATATAAACATAAACTAAATCTTTCAGATAATTCAAATAAAAAGACAAAACTAGCAACCCCAATCCCTAACTAAGCATAGATTATCAAGAATCCTAATTCAAGTATAACCTATCAAAGTTCTAAACTTCGGGTCCTTATGTTTTAATCTTTCATTTGAAAAATCATGGCTTTATTAATTTTATTTAAGAAGAAAAATATTAGAAAATAATTGCACGGTGGATTTTAGCTTCATCTGCATCCTAGAGCTGATCTAATTAGCTACTCATGATTTTTGCTAAGGAAGATCAAATTTTAATTCGTAAAATGATAAACCGTAATCTAGAAAGCAGTAAACCCTAATCTAGAAAGCAGTAAACCCTAAAATAGAATGCAATTAAATTTATGCAGAAAGAAAATAAGAATATCAAGAACAATGGGTTAGCTCTGGTCACGGTGTTGTGGCCGTCAACCTTCAGCAAAAACCCCAACTTTATTGAACAGCAAAATCGCATACAAAAATTTCCGAATCCCGTCAAAATACAAGGGTCGGCCAATAAATAGGTCTCGACAACCAAACCCTATTTCCAGCAGAATCACAAAAACTAACAATTTACATTTAAGCCGACGACAAAAATTACTCTGAGAAGGCCACGGGTGGACCGCTATTTAGCGGCTAAAACCGCTATTTAGCGGCTAAGCTTTGAGCAATTGAGCTACAGTTTCTTCTACAGAAGTATCTTCTCTTGTACTCTTTACTTTGACTGTATTTGACTTCTACTTCCTGTAGTACTTTGATATTGTAGTCTCGCTCGCTTTAGAAACTTTTCGGTGTTTGATTTCCTAGTCCAACTCTGGTTTCATACCTTTTCCTTGTATAATTCGGATTACCTGCAAAATACACTAAAAATACCCAAGTAGCATTTATTTATATACAAAAATAGATAAAGTATGAGAGAAAAATACAATATATGATATTCATCACACCCCCACTCCTATCTTTTGCTAGTCCTCGAGCAAAACCTAAACCTAAAAAGAAAAACAAAAATCCTAACTCACTTTCGCAGGAATCGCGATTGCACTTAGCACGTGCAACAAGCCTTTAAACCCCTAGGTTACCCTAGTGGACGAGTTGTGTCTCGTGAGGGTTTGCAGTGAATATACCCACAAAATTCAAGAAGAAGATAGATTAAGGAATAAAGAAAAGAAAAATAAGGATAACCGAAATACAAGAAAAATAAAAATTTTATACAAAAGAAAGAAAAAAATCTTTTTTTATAATATTTTCATCAATTGGTCTCACTAATATACAAACTCAAGAACGCATTTAGATTATCAATTTTTAAATCGAGCGTCTCATTAGATACACTTATCATTTTAATCAAAAATTTAAATCTTATCTTTCAATACCTACTAACAGATAATCTATTGGCTCCTATACATCTTCGTGCATGTGTGATAGTCTACTTTGGTTTTGGACTCCAACTCTAACTCATGATTCATCTACTCTCATAACAAATTTTTTTTTCTTTTTAAGAATATTTCACCTTTCATGCGAACATTCACGCTTGCTTAGGCGCAACATACCCGATTACTCAGTTCATACTCTTTTTTTTTTTCTCTCTTTAAGAATATTTCACCTTTCATGCGAATATTTATGCTTACTTAGGCGCAGAATACCAGATTACTTGGATCATACTCCTTTTTTTTTTTTTTTTACTCTTGAAACTATTGCCTTAATACCAGGCGCACCCCATTATTTCATTCTCACTTCTTTTTTTTTTGTTTAGAGAGAGAAGACTTACTCATTCGTTATCATCTTTATCCTTAACCTAATAAACTATTGTGAAGTGAAAAATAGATATATAATTACTTCAAAACTACTGTTAGCGATATTTATTTTTCGGATTTTAATCTTTTTTCATAAAATTCAAAGTGTATCGTCCAATCTACTCTCATATCCAATTTCAAATCTAAATTTTGTTCCTTTATCTATAATTAGTTTGATCTATTGATGAAAACAAATTTTTTATCTTTTTCTTTTTTTTTTGTTGGTCACCCTAAAAACTACCCAAATTGTAAAATAAAGAAACCCAAAATCATAAAATAAAAAAATAAAATAAAAGTAAAATCCTAAAAATCCTAAAAAAGAAAAAAAAATAAAATAAAAATCTCCTAATACACTCCCCCACACCTAAACTTGTGTATGCACTCATACACAAATCATTGGTGCCGTCCTCTTTGCCTTCTACTAGACTCACCAGGTGCAGGACGTGCTCGTGCTGTAGAAGACTCACCCCTATCAATTTGTTTCAACCGGTGCCAAATTTTTCCAAGACCTTGCTAGACAACATTGATTTGCTCAGTGGGATCAGCTGGTAAGTCTTGGTCAAAAAAGGCATCATCTTCCTCCTCTTGTGTCAAGTCAGTGGCATATATATTCTCGTTATCAGCATGTCTGTTCCAATCTTCTGAAACAGCAGCATGATATGTCACTGAAGTATGTTCGGTAGCAATAAACACGCGTGAGGGTGCGTATGCGTCAAATTCGGCACTAGATATAAACTTACGACACAACTGTGTAATTAGACACGGTAGAGGCAAGCTAGTCCTCAACAGCATCTTAGCATCAATTATCGTGTCGAGTAGCTGTGTGCACATGCAGAAGTGAGTGTCTTGACGCATAATACAATCAACAATATAAAGTGTGGGCGTGTAAAAAGATGACATATGTGTAATGCCCATAAAATTAGTGTTGATCCAGCGGCAAGTTGCGTGAATATTGCGATATAGCGTCTTACTGCTGATCCCTTTATCACGTGTTATTTTGCAGTTTGGGCCCATCCGTATAAGATAATCCTCAATCCTACTGGGAGTGTGATTCCCGGTGTGAAGGAGGATACCCGTAGAAGCCGAGATGGTCACTGCGTTCATTTCATATAATTGGTCGCGCCAATGGAGGTTTATGGTTTTGCGATAGTCCAAAATGTCGGATTTCGCAAAACTCGCATAAAATTCCTCCACCAACTCTGGGATGTAGAATGCATTAGATGAATAAATGAGGTAATTCCAACCCAGAGTTTCGATTGCAGCGGCAAAATAAACACTAAATGCCGCAAAAATTTCTCCAAAAAACTTCTCACAAACAAATCTACCCATGATATCGCACTGTAATTATCAATTTGCAATCTGATCAACCCAGTAAACGTAGAAGAGAGAAATAGTACCTCCACTGAAGTTTCAGGGGGAAAATTCACAAATGGACCGCTGAATAGCGGTGAAAGCCGCGGTTTGGTGGTTTTATGTTCACGGCTCGCCGAGAGCTACGGGGAGATTGTCTACGCTGGTGAGATGGACCTTTGAAGCACCTCTGGTCGAAGAAAAGTTGAAGATCCTACACTATCCTGCAAAGAGAGAAGTAAAAACCAAAGGAGGAAGTGGGGAAGGAAGGGGGGGCAGCTAGGGTTTTAGAAGAAATGATTTGGGGAAGATGAGGGCTGCTTGGGTTTATATAGGGATGGAAAATTACCGTCAGCTCCTCATCTTTTCCTAATTTTGCTTTAAAACCCTGCATCACGTTAGTAACATAATATACATGCTATTATACACATGATTACATGCCTTTATGCATAGATTAGATCGTAAAGTGTCACGACCTCTACATTATCGCTCACTCGAGGTTCTAAAAATGGTTTAATCGGTGACCGTTTACTTTGAATAAATTACCATTTTTAGGATCCTCGAGATCAACTGCACCGTGATGGTGCACTGTCCGTACTATGTACGGTCCACTCTATCTTGACCTCAATTTTCCTGAGAATAAATGTAGCCTCGAATTATATAAGAGAACTTTTTGTCCAGGTGCAAATGACTTGCGAATGATTGCTTTGTCATGAAACACTTTTGTTTTCTCTTTATAAATCTTGGCACTCTCATATGCGTCCCGTCTTTTCTCATCAAGCTCATTAATTTGTAATCTCCGCTGCTCGCTAGCTTTTTCGAGCTCAAAATTTAGAAATTTGATTGCCTATAAAGCTTTATGCTCAAGCTCCACCGGTAAATGACACGCTTTTCCAAAAATCAAACGATATGGAGACATGCCTAGATTAGTCTTGTAAGCAGTACGGTAAGCCTATAATGCATCAGCTAGCTTACAAGACCAATCTTTTCTATTATGATTTACTGTTTTCTCCAAAATCAGTTTGATTTGGCGATTGGAAACTTCCACTTGCCCACTAGTTTGCGGATGATACGGTGTGGCTAACTTGTGGGTAATGGAATATTTCTGCATAATCGCCTCAAATGACCGGTTGGTGAAATGGGTACCATTATCGCTAATAATAGCTCGAGGAATGCCAAATCGAGAAAATATATTCTCTTTCAAAAACTTGACAACTACTTTGTTGTCATTCGATTTTGTGGCTATTGCCTCTACCCATTTGGAAATATAATCAACAGCAACTAATATGTATTGGTTTCCAAATGAGTTAGGTAACGGTCCCATAAAATCTATACCCCATACATCAATGATTTCGACCTCAAGGATAGGTTGCAGAGGCATCATATTACACCGTGAAATTTTGCTGACGAATTGGCATCGTGTGCATGCTTTGCAATATTCCATGGCGTCTTTGAAAATAGTTGGCCAATAGAAACCACTCTGCAATATCTTTTCGGCCGTTTTCCTGGGACCAAAGTGTCCTCCACAAGCTAGATCATGACAAAAGAGAGGACACTTTGTATCTCATCGTTAGGTATGCATCGACGTATGATTTGGTCTGGACAATATTTGAACAGATATGGTTTATCCCAGTAAAAGAATTTTACTTGGGATAAGAATCTATATCGATCCTGCTTGGACCAATGGGACGGAATCTCCTTAGTCACAAGATAGTTCACAATGTCAGCAAACCATTGTTCGTGCATCAATGCAAACAGTTACTCATCAGGAAATGATTCGTTATGGGGCACAAATTAGTTGGAGCGTTGGGCAGACGAGACAAGTGATCAGCTACTGAATTATCCGCACCTTTTTTGTCTAATATCTCAAGATCAAACTCTTGTAGCAAGAGGATCCATCGAATAAGCCTTGCTTTTGCATCTTTCTTAGTTAACAAGTATTTCAAAGCAGCGTGATTAGTGTATACTGTAATTCATGATCCAATCAAGTAGGAACGAAACTTCTCAAGTGCAAAGACGACTGCCAGAAGCTCTTTCTCTGTGGTAGAGTAGTTCAACTGGGCGTCATTAAGTGTCCTACTTGCATAGTAAATCACATGTGGCTGCTTATTAATACGTTGATCAAAGACGGCACCGATAGCGTAATTAGATGCATCACACATGAGCTCGAAGGGTAAGCTTCAGTCTGGCGCATGAATAATAGGAGTGGTGGTCAGCGCCTCCCTGAGCTGCTCAAATGCTCTTAGACAATCAGGCGTGAAATTGAATAGTACTTCCTTGGCTAGTAGATGTGTCAAAGGCCTAGCAATTGTGCTAAAGTCTTTGATAAATCTTCTATAAAAACTAGCATGACCAAGGAAGGATCGTATATTTTTCACTGATCGTGGAGGTGGCAGATTATTGATGAGGTCTACCTTGGCTTTGTCAATCTCAATACCATTCTTCGAGATGACATGCCCTAGCACTATGCCATTTTTGACCATAAAATGGCATTTTTCCCAATTGAGTGTCAAATGCTTCTCATTACAACGCGTGAGAACTAACTCGAGATGATGCAGACACTCTTGGAATGAATCTCCGAAGATAGAAAAATCGTCCATGAAAATTTCAAGAAATCGTTCAACCATGTCAGAGAAAATACTTACCATGCACCTTTGGAACGTGGTAGGTGCATTGCATAATCCAAAGGGCATGCGTCTGCATGCAAAGGTGCCGAATGGACATGTGAACGTGGTCTTTTCTTGATCCTCCGGAGCGATGGGAATTTGGTTGTAGCTAGAGTATCCATCTAGAAAATAATAGAACTCATGTCCGGCCAACCGTTCCAACATCTGATCAATGAATGGTAAGGGGAAATGGTCCTTCCTAGTTGCAGCATTAAGCTTCCTATAATCAATACAGACTCGCCATCCCGTCTGCAAACGCATCGGGATAAATTCATTTGCATCGTTCTTGACTACAGTGATTCCGGATTTCTTAGGCACTACTTGAACTGGGCTTACCCATGCGCTATCAGAGATAGGATAGATAATCTCATTGTCAAGACACTTAAGAATATCCTTCCTCACAGCTTCTTTCATTACCGGATTCAACCTACGCTGAGGATCTCTTGTAGGTCGTGCATTGTCTAGCAAATGAATTCTATGCTGCACTATAGAAGGACTTATCCCCTTAATATCGGCCATACTTCAGCCTATGGCTTCCCTATGTGCTTTCAACACTGATATGAGTTTTTCTTCCTGAGCGTCAGTCAATTCTGCAGAGATAATGACTGGTAGTGTGTCGTGTTCACCCAAGAAAGCGTACTTGAGATGACTTGGAAGGGCCTTCATCTCAAGCTCAGGTGGACACTCAATAGATGGTCGTAACTAAACTCGTGGTTCAGTCATTAATGGCTCAGGTGGAAGTCTCCATTGAGTGGAAGACACATAGTTAGATGATTCATCGAGCGTCTCCAAGGATACACTCTCATCAACTAAACCATTCAGCTCATCAAAGAATTTCTCCTCTTGGTGTTCACTGGACAACCCTTGGATCATATTCACTTCTAGGAGCTCGTCATGTGGATCACTTGGTTGGCGCCCTAGATTGAATATATTCAAGTCAAGTGTCATATTTCCAAAGGAAAGTCTCATCGATCCACTCCGGCAATTGATAACAGCATTGGAAGTGGCCAAGAATGGACGTCCCAAAATAACTGGGATACAATGGTGTAGATTCACCACAGGTTGAGTTTCGAGGACTATGAAATCAACTTGGAAGATAAACTCCCCAATCTTAATCAAGACATCCTCAATCTCTCCCATAGTTGTCTTTACAGATCTATCAGCTAGCTGTAACGTAATCCTTGCAGGTCTCAACTCTCCCAGTCCCAACTGCTGGTACACTGAATAAGGAAGCAAGTTGACACTTGCTCCTAAATCTAGTAAAGCCTTTTCAGTCACTGTAGTCCCTATAGTGCAGGAGAAGTAGGACTTCCACGGTCTTTATACTTTACAGGTGCTGACTGAGAGAGGATGCTAGATATATTAGCAGCTAAGAAGACTTTCTTTGGAACATTGGTTGTTCTCTTCTTTGTGCATAAATCCTTTAAGAATTTTGTATAAGCAGTTACTTGTTGGATTGCATCAAGAAGAGAAATATTGACCTTAACTTGATTGAATAACTCAAGAATGTGCTCCACCTGAGGAGAATTTTTCTTCAAACAATTTGGATAGGGAGCCTTTGGCTTATAAGTATGGTCAATTGGAGGATCAGAATTAGAAGGATCAGATTCTTCTGTCGTGCCAGTGGGTAGATTGTGGGATGATGATGATGATGAATCATGAGGTAATGATGGAATCGTGGTATCAGGGAGTGTAGCTTGCCGTCAATAGGAGTGGAATCAGGTGGCATGGCTACGTGATTGTCAACCACTTTGCCAGATCGAAGTGTGTGAATGGCATTAATTTGGTTGACATGCGACTGATTCAAATTTGAGGAACTGGCATTAGGATTTGTTATGGATTGACTTGGAAAAGTGTCCTTGCCACGTTCCTCATTTGATTTGCTAGTTGTCCAACCTTCTGCTCTACATTCTTAATA
Source organism: Dracaena cambodiana (assembly GCA_036321105.1). Classification (NCBI taxonomy): domain Eukaryota; kingdom Viridiplantae; phylum Streptophyta; class Magnoliopsida; order Asparagales; family Asparagaceae; genus Dracaena; species Dracaena cambodiana. The sequence goes on along the minus strand of JAYEPQ010000015.1, from coordinate 31,268,986 downwards.
GATTGAGAGTTCACGAGCAGGTGCTAATATGTTCTTTGAATGAAATCAGTTGACACTTTCATAAGATTCTGCATGTATGTGTCAAGGTTGGACTGAGACTTGAGAAGATTTTCAACATTCTTCTCAAGTGATTGAAGTCGCTTTTCTTGATCATTATTAGACCCCTGTTGTGGATATGAATGGTTTGGTGCAGGTGGTCTATTCTGGTTGTTCCCATGGTTTGAAGCATTTGGGTGTTGATAAGCACCCATATTTGGTCTTGGAAACTGACCAGCGGTTGGAGGCTGCATGTTGGAGTTCGGGGCTCCCTGATATTGCCCTTGACCCCATGAGAGATTTGGATGGTTTTTCCAACCAGGATTGTATGTCGGAGCGTATGGATTATTAACGGGTCTTTGATATATAGCGTTAGCTTGCTCAAGTGTGGGACCCATAGGATTTACTAACAATGGACACTTCTCCATAATGTGATTGGGAGTTCCGCAATTAAAGCATGTGGGACTTTGGAGTTGATTCATTTGACCCACTGGTGGAGACTGAGCACTAGGAGTCTCCAGTGCCTCAATTCTTCTCATAAGGGCTGCGATCTTTACTTCAGCAGCTATAGAGCTGTCGACGCTATGGATCCCACTCTTACGAGCAGAAGTTGATATACTGGGCTTCTCAGTGGAACTCTCCCACTGCATAGTCTTCCATGATTAGTCCTCAAGAAAGTCCCATGCTTCATCTTCGTTTTTCCTCATAAACTCCCCTCGACACATGGATTTCAGAAGAGTTTTGGATGTGTAATCAAGTCCTTCGTATATGATTTGACACAACCGCCACTTTTCTATTGCATGGTGGGGGCACTGAGCTAATAAATCCTTAAACCGTTCTAAGTATTTCCAGAAAGGTTTTCCTGGTACTTGACGGAATTGATTGATTTGATTTCTGATTCTTGCCGTCTTGGGCGTAGGATAATACTTCTTGAGAAACACTGTAACGAATTCATTCCAAGTAGTGATTGAATCAGTAGGCATACTGTACAACCACTTCTTGGCATTATCGTTAAGTGCAAAGGGAATGAAGTGGAGCTTAATTGCGTCCTCCTATAAATTTTGCAGTTTAATCATTACGCATACTTCTTGAAATTCACTGATAAAGAGATATGTATCTTCTGAATCAGAACCAATGAATTTGGGAAGCATACTAATGTACTGCGGTTTTAATTCGTAGTGATTACCCGCTACGTGTGGAAGTTTGATGCAAGATGGTAATGATGTACGCAACGGGTAACATCGATCCTGAAGGATAGGGATCGGCTAGTTCATTTTGTCTCCCATGAACAAATCTGATCTCACAAGTCGACCAAATTGTCACGGATCCAATATGGCATGAACCAGTGACCGTGAGTGTATACGTGAACTTCCTAAACTAATGCAAGAAGTGGGGTGTGGTGGAGAGATAAAACGGTGGAATGATATGATCAAATAAAAATGTGATTTTTACTGTTCCTAATTTTTTTTACTTTTTTTACAGAACCAGGAAACAAAACTATAGAAAAAGAGAAACTTTGGGCTCAGAACGTACCTCGTGGGCCGCTAAATAGCGGTGATAGCCGCTGAATAGCGGCTAAAATAAAGAATTTGACTTTCTGCTTTTTTTCACTTGGTCCAGAGGCTCTTCCAATTCTTTAAATCTTCCTGTCTCTGCAATTTCTATTTCCTGCACACTCACACACACTGTTAACTCGTAAAATGCTAGAAAAAGTAAGAAAAACACCGTCGATCCCCGGCAACGGCGCAAAAAACTTGATGTGATAAATTACTGCAAGCGCACAGTGTCGGTGTAGCACTGTACAGGTCGTCTCACTGGGATCTAGGGTGATTGCTCATTGGAGTTAGATATGTTCAAACTATTAGATGGTTGATCTACAAAAAGTTTAGCTCGAGAAATCGCTTTGAGAAGATCTTCCATACAAGCTGCAGTTTTAGAGGATGAATTTTGAGAGGATGATTTTAGCAAACCTTCTATACCTTTCTCAATTCTACGTCTTCGTTCCTCAGACTCATGATTGTAATTTTCCTTATTTTCTTCAAATGATTGCATCTCGAGATCATGAGTGAAATTTGAAGGCGAATATGATAGATCCGTATATATATTTGATGACAGATATGAAGTGGTTGTAGCTAAATTCTCATGACATGCATATTTTGCTTCTAATCTTTTTAATCTTTCATCTAACATGTTCAATTGAATATCTTGTTCATATTTAAATGTAGAACATGAAGATGAATAGCCCATAAAAAAAGGATTAGATGGAGGACTCTCTTAGTATGGCTCTTGATTATATGCATAATTAGAATTATTCATCCATTCATAATTGTAATTTTGTGTATAAGAAGCGCTCGTAGGCTTATTATATGTGTTGTGAATTTGATTATGACCTAGTCCTAGTGAACTTTCTATCCATGGACACTGATAATAATTATGATATGGATCACGACAATGATAGCAACCAGTTTGATTTTGAAATATTTTTTAAAAAATTTTTTTTTTGAAAAAGGTGGAGAGGGAGAGAGATGGAAAAGAAATAAAAATAAAAGATAATTTTTTTTTCTATTTTTTTACTGAACCAAAGACATGAAATACAGATATCAGGAAAATTTTGTGGCGTTTCGTACCTCAAGTACCGCTTAATAGCGGTATATGCCGCTAATTAGCGGTGAAAAGAGAGAATTTGGTTCTCTACTTTTTGTCGTGAACTCAAAACGCTTAGCTCGTCCTGTTTCTTTTCCTATATCTGTACTTTCTAGTCCCTGAACACTCAACACACACTGTTAATCCCGTAAAACGTTAGAAAAAGCAAGAAAAATACCGTCGATCCCCAGCAACGGCGCCAAAAACTTGATGTATTATATTTACTGCAAGCGCACAGTATCGGTGTAGCGCTGTACAGGTCGTTCCACAAGGATCTAGGGTGTTTCTGCGTTCTTACTTTCTCTATAGTTCAACGGACTAACCAAACGTTCTAGGTTGAAGTCGGATTAATCTAAGTAGTCTAGGATATAGAATCTACTAATTTCCAACCATGTTCTTACTTCTACTATTTTCTTTTATCATAAAAATTCAATTTTTTTAGTTTAATTTTTACTTAAAGTGTCCTAAGCATGAGCTATCAAGTGTTGTGCAAGTATAGCTCATCAAAAGATGCTACTTCATATAAAAATAAACTAAATCTTTTTGATAATTCAAATAAAAAGAGAAAACCAGCAACCCCAATCCCTAACTAAGCATAGATTATCAAGAATCCTAATTCAAGTATAACCTATCTAACTTCTAAACTTCGGGTCCTTATATTTTAATCTTTCATTTGAAAAATCATGGCTTTATTAATTTTATTTAAGAAGAAAAATATTAGAAAATAATTGCACGGTGGATTTTAGCTTCATCTACATCCTAGAGCTGATCTAATTAGCTACTCATGATTTTTGCTAAGAAAGATCAAATTTTAATTCATAAAATGATAAACCCTAATCTAGAAAGCAGTAAACCCTAATCTAGAAAGCAGTAAACCCTAAAATAGAATGCAATTAAATTTATGTAGAAAGAAAATAAGAATATCAAGAACAATGGGTTACCTCTAGTCACGGTGTTGTGGCCGTCAACCTTCAGCAAAAATCCCAACTTTATTGAACAGCAAAATCGCATACAAAAATTCCCGAATCCCGTCAAAATACAAGGGTCGGCCAATAAATAGGCCTCGGAAACCAAACCCTATTTCCAGCAGAATCACAAAAACTACCAATTTACATTTAAGCCGACGACGAAAATTACTCTGAGAAGGCCACAGGTGGGCCGCTATTTAGCGGCTAAAACAGCTATTTGGCGGCTAAGCTTTGAGCAATTGAGCTACAGTTTCTTTTACAGAAGTATCTTCTCTTGTACTCTTTACTTTCTTGACTGTATTTGACTTCTACTTTCTGTAGTACTTTGATGTTGTAGTCTCGCCCGCTTTAGAAACTTTTCGGCATTTGATTTCCTAGTCCAACTCTGGTTTCATGCCTTTTCCTTGTATAATTCGGATTACCTGCAAAATACACTAAAAATACCCAAGTAGCATTTATTTATATACAAAAATAGATAAAGTATGAGAGAAAAAATACAATATATGATATTCATCAATCAACGCTTCCCGCTTCTTGACGGCTTCCCCTAATTGAAGCTCATTGGTTACTAAGACCGCCCGAGCTTTAGTGATGGTTTCCTTGGCCTTAAGGATGGTGGCCTGATTCCCCTCAATCTCGGAATTCACATCCTTCAAATCCCTAAGAATGGACTCCCGACTAGCCTGGAGCTCTGCCACTTCCCGAGACCATCCTTCTTCTTGACGCATTAATTCTTCTCGACGCGCCACTAACTTCACCCGAAGCCGTGCTAACTCTATTGCGGTAATCGCTTCCACGTCCGCTTGGCGAACTGTGTTCAGCATACGCACTTGCTCTTCTAAGTCTGCCAGGCAGGCCCGGTAAGGAGTTGCTCGGTCTCGTCCCCCGATCCTTTCAATATTATCCAAATAGCTGAATAACATCGGACGCCTGAGACTAAGGAAATCTCTTCCGTCAAGGGTCACCTCGATGCATCTTCTTAGCAACTGCATAAAGAAGGCATCGCAGTGTCTACAGTGTCTGTATTTAAGGCAGGCAGTGCTAAAGAAGGCATCGCTGGAGAATGAGCGGTATCTATGGGAATTGAAGAGGAAGAAGCCCGTCTCAGTACCAGACTCATAATATGCGGGGTCAGTAAAGCCAATGTAGATTTGGCTGAACTGGGAACCCAAGGAGAAGCGTCGCTAGTACAAGTCACCCGGGCAGCACCACCAATAGGAGAAGATGAGGGAGTGTTTCCACCAGAAACTCCTCCGGTGGCAGAAGTAGCTTCAAATGAGAACCTCAAGTTTTCCTCATCCCCTGCTGGAAGACTTAGAGCTGGAGGAGTTGCAGCTGTCCCAGCAGCTACAATGATAGATGGTGTTAAAATCGCTGGCTGAGGATCAGAAGGTGCACCAGAAACCACTGGAAAGGTCTCTGTGGAGCAGACCGGTGGTGTGGGTGACGGCATACTTGGAGACGGTGTGGTCTCTTTTGCAGCGGCTGCAATGACAACCTCTGTTCTCTCATCACTCCCTAGCTCGTCTATGGGAGGAATTGATGAGGGAACTGGGCATGTGACTGGAGTGAAATGGTCGGCGTTAAATTCACTAGCAGAGCTGCCCAAACCACCCACTGAGCCAATCATGCCAGAGTAATCCACCCTCTCCTCAGACTCCCCCTTGGTAGTCGAGTGCATTGGCGAGAGAGGCTGACCACCTGCATTTTTAGAAAGCAAGCAGATGGTGTTACGTATAATGATAAAGCAAATAATGGACAAAGAGCATAAAAAGCTGAAAGAACCATACCTGGAGATACAAGCCCAGTTGTTGGACTTGAAGGGGGAGCCACCGTCATCTCCAGAAGCATACCCGTCTCACTACCAGGTGGTTGCGCCGTAGGGTGTTCAACAGGTTCTACGGTAGGAGGAGCCGAAACCGCGGGAACACTTGGAGTTCCAACAAGTTCACTCTTCCCTGCTGGCACTGGAGGTAGAGTGGAAGCCAGCAGATCCGAAGTAAACTTGGCAGCTGCTTCTTGGGGGGCTAATAGAGTTTTCAGAGCCAATTTATTCTTCTTTATGGTAGGCCCTCTCTTTAGGGCACCGCGGCGTTTGAGGGACGGGCTCCAGGGGCGAATGACGATAGGTTGGGGAACACCTCCAACGTCAGGATTGTCATCATCGTTATTATCATCATCATCGCTAGACTCGCTGACGTCTGATGGTTCGGCCGCGGCGCCAAGGAATTCATCCATTCCTTTTACTCTAACTCTGGAAGTACCTTGGCGGCTAATGTAGAATGCCTCAATCTCCTTGCAATAGCTTCGGTTGATGGAGAAGCAAGGCACGTCAGCATTTGCAACACTATACCATGTGCAAAAGCTGAGAGTCATGGTCAATTCTGGCGACTTCTGTGGGAGGGTGAATTCAGCTCCGGTCCCGCCAGCTGCAAAATGAAACCAGCCGCGGGCACCCTCGTACAAATTCTCCTCATAGGCAAAACTCTTATTTGGATTGCCCACATAAAGTTGGGAATATCCAAATTGGAGAACAAAGCGACTCGGGATGTACGGTTCGATAAGACATTTACTGTCTTGACGGTACACTAGATGCCCGGGCCTAATATTGAGAAGCCACCAGAACGCTCCTGAGGATAAGGCAGTAAAATTATTTGCTCCTGTAATATCCTTCAATTTCAACCCGTATCCTCCACCAGGGAGTCGGGGAAGCACCTGAAAAACTCATAGTTCTGGTGATGTCGGAGAGTCTTTCGGATTTGGGACATGTAGTGGTGCTTCCAGGAGGAACGCTCGTATAGCTCCACAAGGTAACACTTATCACCAGAGCGGCGTGCAGCAGCACTCATCAAGGACGGGCAGTGCATAACGAGCCACGCCATCAGGTAGGTATAAGGCAGCTCCACCCTAGGGTTCGGAGTCTTCACCTGGGCGATCTCCATCGACTTGCCTTTCCCTTTTCCCTTACCCTTATCGGTAGGGATGAAGTCATTGCAAAGTATTCGCAATCCATGCTGTAGATTGCACACCATGGCGGGAAGAAGTCCGAAAGGATGGCCATATGCGAGGAGGACTGCTGGATACACCACAGTCATTGCAATTGCCTCTTTTGGCAATGACAGCACGACACATCTCTTCAGCCACAACATCAAGAATCCAGCAATAAGGCCTCTGTTGGACACTGGAGACTGAGCCTGATAGTGGTAATTCTTGAAAGAGATACCAGGACCGAATCCACCTTCATTGGATTCAGTGGTATAATACATTAGCCGGGTCTTGGCAATGCGGCGATCAATCTCTGTGATGTAGATAGGAGCATGGCCATGGATAGTTGTTGAACTATCCTTAGAATTCAAATTGGTAAATAGGTAATCAGCCCATTTCTTGTGGCCGATACCTTGATTACGCACACCTGCTAAGTCAGCACAAATGCGGTAATGGCACATCATCTCCCAGTATGTGGCATAGATGCACTCGTCCTTCGCCAGCAGCATGTTCAACTCCTCGGCAGTAGGGATATACTCCTCATAGGGGACTTCGCCCATTGAGAGCCCAGATACCTCAAACATCTCGTGGAGAGCAAACCCTAGCTCACCCACTGGCATAAAAAAAGTGCAGGTCTCGGGGTTGCACATCTCCAAAAGGCAAAAGAAATGATAAGCACTCTGAGGGAACCCGAATTGAACATTTCTAATGGCCTTGTACAGACCAATCTCCTTTAGAATGGGTTCATGAGAATTCAACATGTACTGAACAAGGCGGGCCCACCACATGTTGCCAGAAGAGTAGACCCAGCTAGGCATCCTAAAGTCGCTAGCCGGGTATTGGCCTTTTTTCGCTAGAAACTCACTTAAGAAAGTTTTTGTGCGGGTCGGACCTTCTCCTACTGGGAGCTCCTTGTCAAAACGGCCTGGAAGCAAACCAGTAATACATCTAGTGGGGCCATCTTGATAAGCCCCATATGCGTCCAATTTGCCCGTTGGGACGCCATCATGTTCTTGAGTTAGTCCCCACTTTAACTCACGGGGTATCGCCAACCTCTGAAGATAGATCAGGGGGTAGCCGCGATCCATTCCAGGCAGGAACATTAAAGCTTCGCCAGAGTTATATAGCCACATGCAATCCTCGTCAGATAGGATCTCGTCTGATTGCTCCATCTGGTCCCCAAAGAGTAACGCTTCTCTATTCACATACTCGAAGGCTGCATCAGTGATAATCTCACGTGCAGTAGTAGGATGATATTTGATCAACTTCTCCCTGCGCCCCTCGAGTCGGGTTTATATGCAGCAGGGATGGTGGTGAAACGAAATTGAGCCAATGGATCAGAACCCCCGGCAAAACCAAAATAGTGCTTATGGGAAAGAGCTTCTGCTGAGTACCCTACTGCAAAAAGAAGCACCAGAGTTAGAAAAGTTTTTACAAAATAGAAAATTTTTCTAAGTGTGGAAGCGCGAAGTTAAAAGTTAGACCGCGAAAAGCTAAAAGTAACTCCGCGCGAAGCTAAAAATTAGACCGCGCAGAAGTAAAAAAGATAGCCTCGCATTTCAACGAGACTGCTACTCAAAATAGTCTCGCGTTTCAACGCGACTGTTACTCAAAATAGCCTCCATTTCAACGCGACTGCTACTCAAAATAGCCTCCGTTTCAACGCGACTGCTAATCAAATAGCCCCGCGATTAAAATGCGAGGATGACGCGATAGATTCGCGTAAGAAGAAAGCCAGAGCCTTTTGTTCTTCTCCAAGCCTTACGGCCGGAGTACAGCGATCTCGCCGATAAAAGAGGTGATCGATCGGTTAGAATCAAGCCAAATCACTCTAAAAATGTTTTAAAAAACCTCGATAAAGAGATTCTTACCCCCAATAGGCGAAGTGTGGGCTGACGCGTCGCTGCCATGGCCGCTGCCACCACTTCTTGCGCCGGTCGCCGACGATGGGGCTGTGCGAGAAGAGGCACGAGTCTTGGGTGCCATTTCTCAAAAAGTTGAAGAAAATCGACAGGAAATCGAGAGAAAATCGGTCGGAAAACGCTCGGGTCACCTGAGCACTGATCGTCTGAATCTCTAAGGTCTCTGGAAAATTCTAAAGTGAAGTGAGAAGGATAAGGAATAGAGACTTCATTTAAATGGAAGAAACCGCCTCTTGGAGTTCGGCGCGAATTTCGGAGAAAATGACTGATCAGTTACTCTCCTAACAAACACGATGCTATTAGCCTCGCGTAACGATGGAAAACGCGAAGTTATTAACTCTGCGCAAATTTGCAAAATACGAGGTTAACTTGGTATTTTAGCTTCGCGTTCCTATGAAGAACTTGGGTTTCTGGCAAGAGCGATTAGACACTTCCACCTAAGTTAAAACGATCTTTACCCGATCATCTTGGTATCAATGATCTAAGTTACGCAAATTAGCCTTAGATTATTTTACCAAAATTATGAACAATCTATTTGTTGAGTAAGTAAGATTCTTGAAGCCGACAGATAGAGAGGAAAATAATTTGCTTTTATTCATAAAAGAAAAAGATTACAAAAGAAGAGGGAGTTATAGCTCTCCCAAAAGCTTCTACATATTCATCGACTAATCAATAACCTAACGGCCAGATTCCTCCGTGGGGTGTTGAAGCTCAATTTCAGGATTCACATACAAAAGATCTCCTCTGCAGATGTTAATTATGATCTGTTAAAAGCTCTTAGTAGATTATCTGAAGATACTGCTATAAGAATCCTAATGAAGATGAGCGAATTGAATTCGAAGTGCTGCAAGCCCTTACATGATCATCTCTATGCTTTGGAAAGCAACAGAGATTGTCATCTAACAGAAATGGTCCTCAAGAAAAGTTAATGGGCTGCCGCAGAGTCCTTGTAACTCCTTCAAAGGAGCCAGAGGCTTGAAAACTACGAGGCGTATATTTCTGGTTTCCTTAGAGCTGATGAAAATTGGTGCACGGCCAACTTTTGAAGATATATCAGGGAAAAGCTACACTCCACGCTGGCTAGAGATATCAGCGAGTCATCAGACTGAATCTGGTTCACTGCAAAAGAAGAATCAGGAGTTCGATAAAACTTGGAAATTCTTCTAAGTATAAGAATGCGGAGGTAAGGATAACCCCGCGTGCAGTTAAAGAAATAGCCTCGCGTTTTAAAATGCAGAGGATGACGCGATAACTTCACGTAACAGAGTTTCTCTCTGTCCTTTTCCTTCTCTTTAATAGCCTCGCGTTAGAACGCGACTGCTGGTCAAAATAGCCCCGCGTTCCAAGTGCGAGGATGATGCGATAACTTCGCGTAGAGAAAGATCAGAGTTCCTCTCTGACTTCTCTTTCTCCTTCTCCTTCGGGCTTTGGTGAAGTAAGAATTGACCAGTTGAAACTGAGCCAAAACCCCCAAAATGGTTCTAAAAAGACCAAAAGTTAAAGTTTTTACCTTCAAAAGACACATCATGAACTGGTTCGCTGTTGTGTCTACTTCCACGGCCGCTGCCATCAACGCCGGCCGCCGTGCATGAAGCCGTACTCTTCTGGAGCAACATTCTAAATAGAGAATTGAGGGAAGATCAGTCGAAGATTATTCATCGACATGAATCACTCGATCGCCAGAGCTCCGGATTCTTCTAACTTTTCCAATAAGGAAGAAGATGAGCTAAGAGCTCTATTTAAACAAGATTTCTGCCGCTTCGTATTCGGCGTAGAAATTCAAGAGTAATTAATGAAATAATCACTCATTTCACTGAAAAAGTGAAGCTAATTAACTCTGCATAGGCGAGCATAACGCGAGGTAAAATTGGTATTTTAACTCCGCGTTTAAAGGTCCAAAATATTTCAAAATTTGTTCTAAGCTATTTTGAAAACTTTGGAGGGGGTTCTGTTGACAGTGAAAATTTCCAAGTAAATAGGATTTTCCACAATAGAACGCGGAGCTAATTCAGTAGCTCCGCGTTTGGCTATATCAGCCTCGCGTTAGTTCCGCGTTTGGCTACATTAGCCTCGCGTTTGAGCAAAATGCGAAGCTATCGATAGCTCCGTGTTAGCTTCGCATTCTGGTTATTTAGCGCCGCGTTTTGATGCGATTAAAGCTCCGCGTGAACAGATAACCAGAATCTCAAATTGATTGAGATTATGATTTGGACTTATCCAAATACCCAAATTAAATCCAATCAGAACTCTAAATCAAGAGATTTAAATCAAAATTAAGAATTTGATTGGAATCCTTGATGAATGCAAATTCTATTTATATAGAAACTCTTGCATTAACCTGGGGCGATAAATACCTTCTTATTGAAACACTAGGGGTCTTCTTTTCGGCATCTGAAGTTTTTCGACGATTGAGATCTTTTCCTCTTGGAGAATTCAAGTTACGCATAAAGCCTTGAGTTCATGAAAGACCAGAGAAGATCGTCTACAGTCGGCCATTATCTTCAAGAGAGAAGAGTTTGACGTCCGATCGTCCAAAGGAGCTGCTTGACAGATCCCATTGCCACAGATCCCACAACACATTGTAAAAGAGAGAGATTTAAATATAAAATCCTCTCATTTGTTCTCTTTCTATCTTGTTCACTTTCATTATAATCTAAGTTGTATTCAATGGAAGGAAACAAAACCTTTGCGGCGAACAGGAATCCGTAAGTCTCTTTTCATTACATCATCCCCATTTTTGTTTGGATGAAGAATAAGAGTATTTTGTCACTTTCTCGTTTTTTTTTCTTTTGTCTTGTAAATAACATAAATATTTCAATTAGTTCCAATATATTGTATTGTTTTGAAAATTTCTATGTGATGTGCTTGTGTCCTCCTAATGAATGTTTCAACGATTTCATGAGGTTGACATTATTGGGGGTTTGGGATTGATTTCCTGAAAAGAAGATTTGTTGTATATGGAACTTGCCGAGATTGTGTCACTTCCATAGCCAGGTGATCTTTTTTTTGGTTGGTTGTTATGGGAATGACTCGTCTGGATAACAAACAGTATCGATGTGAAAATATGAATTGTGAATTTGTGGATTTTTTGAGGGTAGAGTTTGCAAAAGATGGAATTTGTTATGGGTATGATGTTGCCATAACAAGTTGAGTTTCGATGTTTGTTATGAGAGTGACTCGCCTGAATAATTGACAGGGTCGTGGTGATTTTTCTGGATAATAGACCGAATTGGTTTGAGATTAGGGTTGACTCGCCTGGATAATAGACAGAGCTAGTGATTGGATTACGATCATAGAACCACAGGCAGAGATATGAGTGACATGCCTACAGGGTGATTCGCCTGGAAAACAAACAGAATCAATAATTAGGTCAGGATCATGGGGTGACTCGCCCAGACAAAACTGGTAATCGGGTCAGTGTCGACAAAAAATTCCGGAAAAGTAAAGCAGATCCACGAATTCAGAAACAGAAACCCGCAACTCATTGGATCCGCAAATCTAAGAAACTGAGGTCCGCGAATCTAAGAAACTGAGGTCCGCAAATCTAAGAAATTTAGGTCCGCGAATCTAAGAAAATGAGTTCCGTGATCCAGGCGATGGAACAAGTTCGCAAATCTAAAGTTGAGATTCGCGACACTACCCATAGTTTTTGGGTGGGGGTTTAATACAAAGTCACCCAACCCGAACAGAAAAATTGCCACCTTGGATCATGGGAATAACTGCCAAACGAATGCAGCGGCATTACTCTGATCGTGGGAATAACTACCTAACGAATATGGCAGCACTTCTCAAGTAGTGGGAGCTAACGGTTGAGCAAATATGGCGGGACGTTACTCCAAGCCCCCTATAAAAGGCGGGAAGCGAAAGAGATACACATAGACAGAGACGGACGTCTTCTCCCAAAAATTACCCCTTGTGATCAAGAGTAAAGAACCCCTTTTTTCTTTTCCTTTTAGCCAACTGAGAGAGATTGTACGGAGTGTCAACGGAGAGCAGGATCGTCCTCCATAGCTATCTAAAAACCCAGCCTTAAACAAAGAGGAAATGCTATCTTCCTCATCTTCTGTAAACGGAAAACCGTCCGATTGTAACCCTTGTATTGAAAATATTTCGATATAAAGAACGTGCAACTTTCATGGTGAATAGAAGATTGGCGACTCCGTTGGGGACTACCATCACCTCAGATGACTTGGTGGTGGCTCAATCTGACAACATTCCAGTTTGTAGTATGGTCGACTTGCCCACCATTTTCGTCGACTAGCAAATATATGAAGAATTTCTTTCTTCAGGCTCCAAGAGCCCTACTTTCCTAAGGGGATACTATAAAATCTCCAAAGGGTCAATTCCCAAGGAGATGGCAATAGCCCAGTTGAGAGAATCAACGAACTAAGATAGTCCGAAATCCCCTTCCTTAACAACGGGCTCTCTGTCAGTTCTGACAAAGACTCTTGATCTCTCAAGCAAAGTGGACCAAAGTCTCCACTTCAACAAGGGGAAGCGACCACCGCCCGCTCTCCAAAGCTGCATGCAGAGAAGGAGGTTCCTCCCACTCGTACAACGAAAAGAAATCTGAGAAGAAGCAAAGCTTGTGCCTTTCACAAGAATGCGCAACAAAAGGAAACTGCCAACTCATCTCGGCAGAAGCCTACGATCCAAATATGGAAGCCTAAGGGTGAGGTTGGTCAAAATGCAGAAGGATTCACTCTCGTTTTCTACAGGAAGCAGAGTGAACCCGTCAAAGTTGTCCATAATCAACGCGGAGCATACATTCGCGTCCCAAGGGGAAAGTCTGAAGAAGCTCGCGAACCTCAAATTCGCAAAAGGTGCATGCCTATCCGCGAGGCTGAAACTCCACCGTCCCTGAAGTTATCTCTCACAAATGAGCCCATCACAAAGGACTCCGGTGCAAGAGATCTTAGGGAACTTCTAAACAGAAGAAGAGAGGAATCCCATGTATCTCAATGTCACTGTAAACGACTGATCAATGCAGTACTGTCTCACTGTCATTGCTCAACTCATGCCCGATCCTCAGTGTTTTATCGATCGTCGTCTCCATCAACATCGTCATCCCAATTGGCAAAAAGGAGACGACACAGACTCGAGTTTTCTGAGCCGGAATACCCCGCGATGACCTCCAACATGATAAGCGTTGGAGAAAAGAAGAAGAAAAAGAAGGCGAAGAAAATCTCCGAAGAAGAAGCTTCGACCCAGAGCTCTCTTCGAGTTCGAAAGACCCATCCAACAAAGAGCGAGGAGTTTTTCGGCACACTCGACTCAAAAGTGGGGTGGCGATCCCTATGAATTATAGACAGATGGCGGGGATCTCATCCGATGAAGAAGATATAGCCAAGTCTGTTATGGCTGAATCACAGACATCTGGTTCAGTCTTAGAAGACTCCGCCTCTGCATATATAACGCAGAACAATATCCCAGAAGAGCTCATGCAGAGAATGGAGGAGCAAGATAGGCATATCCATCAACAGCAAAACGCCATCAGCGAGCTTAAAGATATGCTACACGTTCTGATGGAGTTAGAAAAAGCTAAACTGAAGAATACAGGAAAGAAGACCGAAGAAGAAGGTCATGGTCCTCATAACAATCGAGAAGAGGAGGAACATCATAAAGATGATGACAACCGCTCTATGCACCAGGAGGGAAACGCAAATACTATCTAGATGGAGAGCTTCCAGAACCAACTGAATGCCCTCATGCATAAGGGCGACCTACAAGAACTGGGTGTAGTAAGGCCACATCCCATGGAGTGGGAAACGGTGCCGTTCCCAGAAAACTACAAACCGTTGAAGCTCAAATCTTTTGTGGTAGAGGATCGCCAAACTAACACCTCTACTATTTTAAGTCGCAGATAGGGCATTTATCCAGAAATGACCCTATTATTACAAGAATATTTGTTAGTACCTTAACCGGGCTAGCTTTTGAATGGTTCCGGAGATTAGAACTGGGAACCATCAATTCCTGGAGCGACATGGAGAAAGCCTTTCTCACTAGATTCTACGAAGAAGATATGGAGGTGTCAATGCCGGCACTTCTAGCGCTAAATAAAAGAAAGGAGAGTCAGTCCGGGACTTCATCAAAAGGTTCAGGAACGATTCTCTCAGATGTCCGCATGGGATTCCAGAAAAGACCTAGTAGAAATATGTCGACATAATTTATCAACCAAGGTTCTAGCCAGGATGGGGGCGGTGAAGTCCTCAACTTGGAAGAATCTCGCCCTACAAGCTGAAGAAGCTGAAAAAATTGCACAAAGGCTTGAAGAAGAAGGAGGCGAGGAGAAACCGAAGCGAAGTGGTGATAACAGCTATAAGTCCCGACCCCGAGGGTATAAGGAAAAGGAAACAATGGTCACTACTGCGCCACAACCTGCAAAGACTCCCCCGAAACTTCATCCTCAGGCGCGAGTGCTACAAAAGCAATACTCCTTTAAGGATGAGCACACGAAGACTATCTTCAACCTCCTTATGAGTAAGAAGATACTGAAGTTGCCAGAGTCTAAACGTCCAGAGGAAGCTGGAAAAGTTAATGATCCTAACTACTGTGTCTACCATAAGATCATTAACCACCCCACCCAAAACTACTATATCCTTAAAGACAAAATTCAAGCCTTAGTGGATGCTAATGTCATCAAACTTCAAGAGCACCAGAAGAAGGTGACTGCGAACATGGTGACCGTCAAGTTCGGTAAAGCGCCCCACTGGATAGAGTCAACAGTTCAAGATGGAGTGCAACACATCCATAAAGGCACGATGCAAGTCGTAAATTTTGATCCACACCAACAGCAAAAGAAAGGACTATTTTCCTTTGAAACTGATAGGGGGGAGATATTATGGGTACATCCTGATCTCCTAAATGATGAACAATGGAGTTCCAGTTCATCTGGAAAGAAGCGAAGAGAGAGGGTCTTCACCTCTAATGTCGTTTCCGTAATTCCCGAAGACGATGAGATCATTCCTGCTCTGACCGATTCGGAAAAAGAAATCGAAATTCCTTGGTCGCCGATGCAGACCCTCCCTCCGTGGGGACCCGTTCGGGAAAAGATTACTTAAAGAATTACGGCCAAACAACGGGTTCTCAACCATCTCCAGAGAAAGTCAAGCAAAAGGAGCTAAAGTTTGACAGAGCTCTAAGGAAGAGGGGAAAAGAACTTGCGGAAGACTCGCAAAAGTCATTCCAGTTCGACATCCTAACACAGTTGGCCAATATCCCTGCAAGGATAACCTTGTACGAGCTTCTGAAGCTCTCCAAATCTACTAGGGAAGTTTTAAGAGAAGCTCTGCAAGATTCGGAAGTGTTCTTAGTGCAAATACCAAAGATGATCGAAGAAGGAGAGTCTCTTTGCGCGACATGTCACCAGATCTCTAGTAAAAACATCCCTTGTGTCACCTTCTCTCCGGAAGATATGCAAGTCCGAAGTAATAAGCATCATCGCCCTTTGTATTACAAGGGACATATAGGATCTACGGAGATTGATCATATTCAAGTTGATCCAGGCTCGGCCTTGAGCATCATGCCACGAAGGATTCTGCGATATCTTGGAGTACCGATGAACAGATTAGCCGCAACCAACACTACTATCTTCGGGTTCAATGCTAACGGTAGTAGACCTCTGGGTAAAATAAAGCTCAAGTGTCAAATCGGTGACCTGAAGACGGAAGTCACGTGTTACGTTATAGATGCGGACACATTATACAATCTGCTATTGGGGAGACCCTGGATCCATAGCAATTTAATTGCGCCCTCCACGTTACACCAATGCATGAAGTATGTCAACGAAGATGCCAACGTGAAGACGCTCATTGTGGAAAAACAACCCTTTAAAGGAGTTGAAAACTACTTTACTGATGCGTTGCTGTATCAAGATGCGTTTGGCGTCGCAGATCGGCCCATTCAAGATGACTCTGATAGTGGCGAAGAGGCTGATACAGAATCAGGATCCGAAGATTCGGAATCCGAGGATGTAATTTGGGATGGTGAGCCCATTGTGATAAGCCTCGAAGGCCTTGATGTAAATAACACCGTTCATTCTGATGGTGAATGGGTAATAAATGAAAATCTGGAATTTGCTTATTCTTCTGGTATTGATTTTGAACCCTCAAGCACTAGCACAGATGCATTTAGCGACTGTGTAAAAGAGATATATTCTCTGACTTCCTTCCAAGCACCTATCTGATCATCCTTATATGAATTAAGTGATGACATTGAAAGTACTGACCAAACTATTTTTGAGGTCTCTTCTAAAAACGGAACCCAAAAGGCCATAATATTTAGAAAAGCAAGTCACGGGAACAAAGAGAAATGTTCAGATTCTGAGGAAGAACAGGAAAAACCCGAGTTCTTCCAGTATGATGAAAATTCCCATGGAATAATAAAGAAGATGGGATACAATCTGGCCGTAGGCAGGGGATTGAATTTTGGAAAAGGAAGGAAGACAATCCTTCAACCTTTTGTCCCGGAAGAAAAGATGCCAAACTATTACCAGAAAACTGGTAGGGGGTTGGGTTGCGTCACCACTTCCGAGACCTCCTCAAGCGACAAGGTTGAGGAAAGACAGTACGATCGTTCGTCAGAATCATCATGCTGGAATTCAGATGTCAGCACAGGTGCAATTTTTCACGAGGTATCCGCGAACATGGCTTCCACGATCCACGAAAACGAAGATTTGAAAGAAACCTCACCAGTAAGAGACGATCCTTGGGACAAGCATCTTAATATGAAGTGGGAGATTCAATTTGAACAGCGGGAGCCCCCAACTGAAGATAAAGTGATCCAAATCAATATGGGAGATGAAAAGAATCCTAAACCCATATTTATAAGTGAGAACCTATCCTCAGAAGAAAGGAAAGAATTGATATCCCTCATCCGCGAATACATCTATATTTTCGCTTGGAGTTATGAGGAGATGCCAGGGTTGGATCCAAGCGTGGCGGTTCACAAATTGAAGATCCGACCAGAAGCTAAGCCAGTAAAGCAGCAACAACGAAGATTCCGCCCAGAGATCATGGAAGCTATAGAAACTGAAATCAAATAGTTGTTCGCGTCAGGCATCATTCGCGAGGAGCAGCACCCTGATTGGGTCGCAAATATAGTTCCGTTGACCAAGAAAAATGAAAAAATCCAAGTCTATATAAACTTTAGGGATTTGAATGAGGCTTGCCCCAAAGACGAATTCCCATTACCCATCACTGATATCATGATAGATAATACTTGTGGGTATGAGCGCATGACGTTCATGGATGGATTCTTGGGATATAATCAAATAAAGATGTATTCCGATGATGAGAAGCATACGTCCTTCAGGACACCACTCGGTATACTGCTATACAGTCATACCTTTTGGCCTAAAAAACGCAAGTGCTACGTATCAACGTGTCATGCATGCAATTTTCCAGGAGCACCTCCGGAAAATAGTGGAGTGCTACGTAGATGACCTAGCAATTAAAAGCAGAAATAAAGAAGATCACTTGAAAAATTTGAAGACAGTGTTTGACCTCAAGAGGAAGCACCAGCTCAAGATGAATCCAGCTAAGTCTTTCCTGGGGGTCTCTAGTGGGAAATTCCTCGGATTTGTCGTAACTTCGAAGGGAATACATCTTGATCCAGATAAAGTCAAAGCTATCCAAGACATACCACCTCCCCGTAACCTCAAAGAGTTAAGAGGATTACAAGGCAGGCTGGCATACATTCGCAGATTTATATCAAATTTATCTGGTAAATGTCAACCTTTCACCAGACTGATGAGGAAAGGAGTGTCGTTCATCTGAGATGACACATGCCAAAAGGCTTTTGAAGAGATCAAACAATATCTCACGAAGCCACCAGTGCTCGTGTCCCCAGTTTCGGGAAGGCCCTTCCAGTTATATGTAAGGGCTATGGATCATTCATTGGGCGCTTTGCTAGCACAGAAGAATGAGTCAGGCCACGAGCAAGCCATTTACTACCTCAGCAGAATGATGATCGGGACGGAACACCGGTATAATCCCGTGGAAAAAGAATGTCTAGCGTTGGTGTTCGCAATACAAAAATGAGACACTACTTAGTTGGACAAACTATCCATATTGTATCGAGAGTTAACCCTCTGAGAATATTAATGACTAAACCCGGATCATTAAATTCAAGACATCCAATTGGGCTATTTTGCTATCACAATATGATATGTACTTTGTCCCACAGAAGTCTATCAAAGGACAGGCCGTGGCCGACTTCTTGGCCGAACATCCAGTCCCGGCATCCTTGACGTTATATGAACAAATTCCAGGAGAATTGGAGGAACAGGATTTAATTCCAGAAAAGGATCGTTCGAGAAGGTTTTCCGAATCGAATACGATTTCAAAAGGTGTATGACAACTTTTCTTTGATGGTGCCTCCCGAATGCGATCCATAGGAAAGACAACAGCGGGGGTGGGAGTTGTTCTCGTCTCTCCTTACAACCACATTATTCCTCAAGCTTACTCATTGACAAGCTCGTGCTCCAACAATATCGGGGAATACAACGCCCTCCTAATCGGCTTAAGAATAGTCAAACAACTGGGGGTCAAATATTTGGAGGCGTATGGAGACTCTTAACTCATTGTAAACCAAATAAAAGGGGAGTATGAAGTCAAACATGAAGACCTCCTGCCGTATTACCATGCGGTGATCAAGGTCGCTAACGGTTCACTGGTTTCTATATCAGCCACATAAAGCGCCACCTCAATAGTTATGCGGATTCGCTAGCTTCCATGGCTGCTACATTAGCCTTGCCCAAGCATGCTAAAAGGCAAATTATGGTTAGCAGCAAGGAATTATTCTGTTCAAAGGATGAGCTCAAAGAAGAAGCGAAAAAGCCACAAGAAAACGAAGCTGACGCTTGTGCATTTAGCCTAGAGCTAAGGGATTGGCGTTTTCCTTATATAGACTATGTCCTTTACGGGATATTACCCAAAAGTTCAAAAGAAGCCAAAGCCATTCAGAGAAGGGCCATCCGATTTTACTACAACACGGAACTCCAGACGTTGTACAAAAAATCCTACGATGGAGTTTTACTTCGCTGTCTTTCCAACTGCGAAGCTCAAAAAGTACTCGAAGAAGCTCACGCTGGCATTTGCGGAGCACATCAGCCAGGACCGAAACTCTGGAATAGAATCCGAAGGATGGGTTATTGTTGGCCTAAAATGATGATAGAAGCAGTTAACTACGCCAAGAAGTGTAGGGCCTTCCAAATACATGCAGACTTTATACATCAAGCTCCAGAATATCTCCACCCGACTGCTACATCATGGCTGTTTGAGCAATAGGGTATGGATATCATTGGGCCAATTTCTCCGCCATCAACGAGAGGACACCGGTTCATTTTGGCCATAACTGATTACTTTTCAAAGTGGACTGAGGCCATCTCCCTGACCGAAGTAAAGTCGTCAGATGTTATCAAGTTCATCAAGCACCATGTGCTTTATCACTTCGGGGTGCCTAGAAGAATAATTCATGACAACGTTCAGTTCGTAAGCTAAGTGTATTCTAGATTCTGCAACAAATACAGGATTGAAGATGTGGCTTCATTGCCATACTACCCTGCAGCCAATGGTCTAGCAGAAGCCTTTAATAAGACCATTATAAAACTTCTTAAGAAGTTTGTGTCGTCCAATCAACGGGATTGGGACAAAAAGCTCGGAGAGTGTCTGTGGGCATATCGAACCACAGTCTTAACTACCACCAATGCCACTCCGTTCTCCTTGGTATATGGATCAGAAACGGTCTTGCCTTTAGAGATCCAAATCCCTTCATTACGAGTCGCGTTAAGAACAAGGATGACAGAAGAAGAAAAGCATCAGCAAAGACTCTAAGAGTTAGAAGCCTTGGATGTTAAACGCTTAGAAGCACAATAGAGTATCGAGCTATACCAAGCGCGGATCTCCATAACCTTTAACAAAAAGGCTAAACGAAGGACTTTTAGGAAAGGTGATCTGGTCCTGTCAGTTAGAAGACCAATCATAACAAGCCAGAAACCTAGGGGAAAGTTCCAGCCAAAGTGGGAGGGACCCTTTATCATTGATACGGTCTACTCCAACAGAGCGTATCGGTTGACAAAGCCTAATGGTGACAAGGTCCTAATGCCAATCAACGGCAAGTTCTTGAAGAAGTATTATCCTTAGCAAAATTGTAAAACACCAGCTATAATACGGCCTGAGCAACTCCAAGCTAGTCATGAGCAAATAGTTTCTCTGTAATCAGAACTTCGTTAATGAAAGTTCTTGGTGCCGGACTAAAAAACCTTTAGTTCGCGAATCAGATTTTCGTTCTATCAAATTTGCCAAGTTAAAAATTACCTCTGGCGAATCAGATTTTCTTTTTCCAAAATTTGCCAAGTTAAAAATTACATCTGGCGAATCAGATTCTTCTTTTTTCCAAAAATTGCCAAGTTAAAAATTACCGCTGGCAAACCAGATTTCCTTTTTTCAAAATTTGCCAAGTTAAAAATTACCTCTGGCGAATTAGATTTTTCTTCATATCAAAATTGCCAAGTTAAAAATTACCTCTGGCAAACCAGATTTCCTTTTTCCAAAATTTGCCAAGTTAAAAATTACCTCTGGCAAATCAGATTTTCCTGTCCATCAGATTTGCCAAGTCAATAACACATTTGGCAAATCAAGTTCTGTCATTCATAGTAACATTGGGTACTTAAAAAATTGTGATTCATTTCGAAATTATGAAGTTAACAGTTACCTCTGATAATCAACATCAGAATCATCTTTCAGGTACTATCAGTTACGTAGAAAGAAAAGAACTTTTTTATTCATCAACAAAACAAAATTACAGAGAATTCTCTAAATGCTATACAGCCGATGAGAGTAAATACAAATCACTAAAAAAAAGAGGAAATTTGCTTCTGTAACCGTCTCTTTCGGCATGGTTCAGATCAAAAGTTTGCTTATGCAGGCCCTTCTTCTGGAATGACAGACTTGCTTCTATAACCGCCTCTTTCGGCATGGTTCAGATCAAAAAGTTTGCTCCCTGCCTCCACTTCCAATTTGCTCTTGTAGCCTCCTTTTTTTTTAGGATGGCTTAAAAAGCATAATCTTGTTTCTTCTTTCCGACCACAGTCAGGGACCTCCTGGTTGGTTCTCCCAGGGATGATGCCAGTGAATTGATTAGTTCAAAACTGGATATACCGAATGCAACCCTAGCTATATAGCTGACGGGTTGCGTAAATTCAAGGTCCTGATCATTAGTACCCCAACCTTGTGGGATACTAGGAAAGAAGAAAAACAATGCCCCAGATCCGAAATCTTTTCTCTCATGAAAGATACATGAGACCTTCCAAGCCTCTTGAGGCATTGGAAGCAATTACGAGCTCATTGGGTCTTGGCCATTGTTAAGGAGAATGACTACGGCTATCTCCTGCAGCCGAAATAAATCCTCGTTAAAAAGAAAAAAAAAGGAGGATGAGGGTATGAATCAAAAGAAGAGGTATACCTTAATTAAGAAAAATAACTACGGTCGGAAGGACCTTATCGGTGAGACACCCCGCTGGATTGATGCAGTCTGGAGGTCTTGTGACATGCCAACTCTTACCCATCATTTCGGTTGAAGAAGAAGAAAACATGGCCGCGCTAGTGGATCTACTACAAAAGAGAGAAAGAGAAGAGTGTCAAGAAGAAATTTTCTCACGGCTGAATGATCCTTCATTGAAGAGAGCATGTGCCTTATATAGGCGAGGTGTTAACTGTGATCTCCAGTTTAGAAGAGATAAGACCGAGATCTTCGGTCAAGATTTTCAGTTCAGGTCTCAACAGAATTTATTGTTGTTGCATGGGACGCTTAGATATCGCAACCCGGAGATCTCGTCATTAATAGAGGCATGCAACGCTTGGAATTCTATGCCCAAACGGCTGCATCACATGGCTCACAGAAATCTTTACAAATTTTGAAAAATCTACGGTCTATTCCGCGAACTTCCAGACGAAGTATCGCGGACCAGAATCCCGGAACCCGGGTTGCGGATTAGATATGGATAGTGTTAATCCGCGAACTCCTAAAATTCACGTGACTTAAGAAAGTCACGTAACAGATATACAGATACCAGAGTTTTACGATGGTTCGCAAACTTCAGACAGATGATGGCAAGTCCGTTACAAATCTCTGAAGAATAATTGCAGAATCATATCTTGGAAGGCCAAAATGAGGTTCTCTATAAACAACAAGGGAACTATTACAAAAAAAGGGGAACCTAAAACAGTGTACACAATAGCTTTACAATTCAATGGTTCAAAAGGGGCTTTATTTTCTCCTCCGCATCGTCAATGTCTTGTTGAAGGGTTTCATAAGCTTGAACAGTAGCCTGACGACGTAATTCCTCGTCACTGGCGATAACATTCTGCGCTGCAGCAGCCTCCAGTGTAGCCAATTCAGCCTGTACCGCTTGTAGATCTCTGGTTGTATTGTTCTGCTGGCCCGATAAGTCGACGAGGTTCCTCATTAATTCATCGCGCTCCTTGGTTATTTTGGCCAAGAAAGTTTGAGCCTTGGCGATGGTCTCTTGAGCCTTAGTAATAGCTTGGTCATGGCTCTTGACAATCGAAGCAGCGGCCTCCACTTGAAGAACCAGAGATTCGCGATTTGATTGACATTGCTCTAAAGAGGCCTTGCAAATAGTTGCCTTCTCTTGAATCTCCTTCTAAGACTTAAATTGTTCCTCTTTCAGCTTTTGGAAAATGATTTTCACTGTCTCAGATTTATCAGCACTTCTGGCTTTTGACATAGATTCAGCATGCCTTTGAAGCTGAACTATCATAAGCCTAAAAGGAGCAGCTCTATCCTCCCCACCAATACTAACGATAGCAGTTAGGTAAATGTTGAGAACATTGGCGATTGAAGCAAAAAGAACCCCTTTAGTATTTTATCGATACAACGGTCCAGAAAGTGAAGGAAATCTCCACTGTATCCTTCAGCAAATCACTCTCAAGCATGTCAATCTCTGCATGAGAAGAAGTAATACTGGATGAGGCAGAAGCGGGTTGATCCGCAACAGGAGGAATGACACCTCTAGAGATCTCCGTGGAGCTACTAATCATAGCCTCCTGAACTATAACATCAGTTGGAGCGGTCGTGACCAAGGTCGTAGGCATAGCAGCCTCGGGAATCACCACTTCTGAAGTATCAACCGCGGCAGTAGTAACTTCGGTCGCTCCACCAGTGTCAGCTTCCACGATTATATTGTCTGGTGAAGTCACCTTCGCGCCCATGCACTCTAAGTCCGGAGTCAAAACTGGAGCTAGCAAAAAGAAAAGAAGAAAATTGACAGTTAAGTATTACAATATCATTTGATAAAATAGCATAATTGCTGAAGAAAGAAGATGGAGATCTGAAGGTTGGACGCTGGATTCTCCAAGTCCGTACACTTCAGGACCAAACACTTCAGGCCCGTATACTTCTGTTCGAACCTTCTCGCTCAAAAAGACATATTTTCCATGATCTGAAGGAGGAGTAGAAGAGCAAAAACTGTCACTACTAGCGTTATCATCATCGCCCCATTCATCTTGGTTTTCAGAAGGAGGTGCTGTTTTGGGGGATCCAATGCGCGAGTCTCCCCAATGATTTGCACTTCATCATCGGCAGTGTCTTGAGCAACGAGAGCTACAGAATCCTCTTGAAAGGCCGAAGAAACATTGACTTCAATATTGGCCTAGCCAATAGGAGAGGTAGAATCCTTTGAAATAATGGGAACAGGGTCATTGCAAAGAACAGGTCCTTGACTCCGACGCCTCTTAAAGGAACGGAGGGTTAAACATGAATCATCTTCATCCTCCTCAGGTTCCTCAATGAGGGACTCAGAAACCAGAAAGGACGTTGCAATGCTAGTCCTAGAAGGGATGCTCTGCGAATCAGTTCCCTGCGGAATGACAGGCAAGTCGCTAAGACACCTTAGCCTCTTTCGCTTATGTAAAGACTTCTCAAGAGAAGACTGCGGTGGAGGAAAAATCTTCCTCGACGTGGGATCAGGAGAAGCATCAAGGGAGGCAGCCTGAACCGGTACATCTATTTCCTCTTCCCTTTGTTCTAATTCATTGGATGTGTTGTCCCCCCTGAAGTCCTCCATCCCTGCCACCTTTATGCTGCCGACCCTCTTTTTCTGGGCATACTAGGATCTGATCTCCCGCAGACTGGTATGATGTATGTTGAAATTCTGAGGAGTAGAGTTAGCATCCTGAAACCATTTACAGAATCAAAAGCTCATACTTGAGCTCGGGATCTTGAGCGGAAGATCAAATTTGGCGTGAGTTCCACCTGCGACGAAGTGAAACCAAGCTCGAGCTCCCTCAAGAACATTCCCAACAAAGCTTAACTCTCTATTGGGGTTGCCAACGTAAAGCTGATCATAGCCAAACTGTCGGGCAAAATGACTTGGGTAGTAAGGTTCTATATAGCAGAGGTTTTCCAAACGGAGGACCAAATGTCCTGGGCGGATGTTTATCAACCACCAGAAACATCCCGAGGATAGGGTGGTAAATTTATCAGTGCCAGCAGTGTCTGCGAATTCTTCTCCGTATCCAGCATTCGGGAAGTATGGGAAACATCTGAACAACTCAAAAGTTGAGAAATGACAAAGGGTTTTGCGGATCGCAGTCATGTAGCCTCCCTTCCACTGCGACCTCTCATAGTGCTGCACTTTGAGAGCACTTAAGTCAATCTTTGAGTCTGCAGGACTCATCAAAGTAGGACAATATAGAACCAACCAAACCATCAAATAAGTATAAGGGAGTTCTACACGCGGATTAGGAGTCTTGATGGCAAGGTCTACTTTCTTCCTCGGCTCCTTCTTCACATTGCAGAATTTATCAGATATTCTTCTTAATCCGCTTTGGATACTGCACATCATAGCGGGCAACAAACTGAGTCGCCTACCCAATTCCAGTAGAACGGCTAAATATACGACACCAAGGGGTATGTTTTCCTGTGAAGGAATAACACAATTTTTCAACCAAACCAGCAAATAACTCGCCAAGAAGGCAGGGTCAAATAATGAAGGACCTAATAATGGAAACTCTTAAAGGACGTCTCAGCTTTGAAAACGTCCTCGTCAGTTTCGGCAACATTAGCATCTGTCCCGAAACTTGCAATTCTTCTCTCAACCTCCTTTTCAGAAACTGGAGGAAGACGAATGAAGTTCGGATTACTCCTAGAAAAATTAGGCAGGAGATATTGCAGCCACTTCTTTGGCTTCAAACTACGGTGCCCGATGTGTGAGTGCATATATGATAATGGTAGAGCAATTCCCAGTAAGTATCATAAGGCAAAGGATCCTGAGTTTTCAGCAGATGGAGTTCTTCTCCAGTAGGGCGTACTCTTCATACGTGATATCTCCCATGGGCAAGCCCGAGGCCTCATGCATCTCATAGAGGGCGAAACCCAATTCGCTTCAAGGGCAAAAGATTGTACAAGTATCAGGATTGTACAATTTCAATAAAATAAAGAAATGGATCTGCTGGCGGGAATGCCATGCTGAACAGCCCTGATGGCGCGATACAGCCCCGCATGATGAAGCTGATCTCTAAATGATCGAAAAAAGAAGTCAGTCAAGACCGCCCACTCCCTTTTGAAGAACAGTGAACCCATCCAGGGGGACAAAAATCCTGAACAGGAAACTCTCCTTGTGCATTGGTAAAACGGTGCAGGAAAGTCTGCGCGATTATAGGAACCTCCCCTCTGGGGAGATCGTGTTTAAGCAATCCTGGCAGCAATCCGCGAAAGCTCTTCCCAGTACCACGAGGAAAAGCACCCTGAGCATTGAAGCCCCCCAGCAAGATACCGTCTTGTGGTCTATTTATGTGCCAGTCCATTCGCCTGGGCACAGAAAGGGACTGAAAAAATAAGAATGGATAAGATCTCTCCATATTGGGGAGAAACAAGTGGCGACCTTCAACTTGACGAAGCCACTTATAATCACCATCTTCCAAACCACTATCGAGCTTTGAAATATGGTCCCCAAACAAGAAGACAGGTTTGAGCAACGGAAACCGATTATCTCCTTTGAAAGATACATTAGTCATAAGCTCTCGCAAGGTTGAAAGAGAAGGGTGGAGAATCTTGTCTGCTCTCTCTTGGTTATCTGAGGCTGTAAAATGGGGAAATACATGACCAGATCTGAACTCTTTCTTCCCATCATAGCCGTCAGAATATCCGAAATAATGATCCTTTAGCCAAGGATTCAAGGCGTAATCAACTGCAAAAGACATTCAGATTCAGAGACAAGAAGAAAAAAAATAAGAAAAGGGACTGCCTTCCAAATTTTTTTTTACTTACCTCCGATCAAGGGTTCCTGTCGAACCACTATCGAACTAGAAGTTGCTCGAGAATCTTGACGACCACTAGCAACAGCATCAAAGGAAGAAGTTTTCTTCGGCATCTTTTACAGAGGGAGAAAATCCTTTGCATAGAGAATCAAAAACTATTGGAGCTTGAAGACGAAAAGTATGAGGAGTCCAAACGAAGAACTCAGATTTTAAATTTCTTGAGATAAGGGTAACCTCTCTCGTAAAGTAGAGGTTATATAGCCGATGATTTGATGGCCGAGATCTCTGGACAGACGTGATATCTGGCTCGAATCTCGTGAATACCTTTTCATTTAATGCAGCTCAGAAAAACGTCTCAATTCTGACGCTGCAGAAAAACAACCGCCTGCAAGCCTTCCCGCAAAAGTTCGCAACCCTAATACAGAGTCGGTTTCTCCTCAAAAAGCGAAGTTCGCGACCCTAATATAGAGCCGCTTTCTTCTCAAAAAGCGAAGGTTCGCGACCTTAATGCAGAGTCGCACCCCTTCCAAAGATAGTTTGCGACCCTAATACAGAGTCGTTTGCCGCTGTCAAGATGAAGAGTGTGCCCCTAATACAGAGACGTGTTCCTTCCGAAGACAATTACGACCCTAATACAGAGTCATTTTTTACTCAAAAATGAAAGCTCGCGCCCCTAATACAGAGACGTATTCCTTCCAAAATAGGAGTTTGCGACCCTAATACAGAGTCATCTCCCACTCAAAGATGAAGAAGTCACGCCCCTAATAGAGAAATGTGTCCCTTCAAGAGCAAGAAGCAGTAGTGGCGCTAATACAGAGTCACAGACTTCAAACAAATGCAACGAAAGTTTTAATACAGAAGATTATATCCAAAGTATTCCGAAACTCCTCAAAGAATCATAAGAGTTTTAGAAACTTTGGAGGGATTTTTGTCAGCGAAAAATTTCGGAAAAGCAAAACAGATCTACGAATTCAGAGACAGAAGCCCGCAACTCATCGGATCCGCGAATCTAAGAAACTGAGGTCCGCGAATCTAAGAAAATGAGGTCTGCGATCCAGGCGATGAAACAGATTCGCGAATCTAAAGTTGATATTCGCGACACTACCCATAGTTTTCGGGTGGGGGTTTAATATAAAGTCACCCGACTGCCAAACGAATGTAGCGGCATTACTCCGATCGTGGGAATAACTACCTAACGAATATAGCAGCACTTCTCGAGTAGTGGGAGCTAACGGTCGAGCAAATATGGCGGGAAGTTACTCCAAGCCCCTATAAAAAGCGGGAAGTGAAAGAGATACACACAGACAGAGACGGACGTCTTCTTCCAAAAGTTACCCCTTGTGATCAAGAATAAATAACCCCTCTTTTCTTTTCCTTTTAGCCAACTGAGAGAGATTGTACGGAGTGTCAATCGAGAGCAGGATCGTCCTCCATAGCTACCTTGAAACCCAGCCTTAAACAAAGAGGAAAAGTTATCTTTCTCATCTTCTGTAAATGGGAAACCGTCCGATTGTAACCCTTGTATTGAAAATACTTCGATATAAAGAGTGTGCAACTTTTATGGCGAACAGTCAGGATCACGAAACCACAGACAGAGCTATGGTTGATATACCTAAGAAGTGATTCAGTTGGAAAGTAGATATAATCAATGATCGGGTCAGGATTATAAGGTGACTCGCCTTGAAAGTAGACAGAGTAGGTGATCGGATCAGAACTGCGAAACCGCAGAGGCATGGCTGACATGCTTACGAGGTGATTCGCCTGGAAAAAAGACAAAATAGATTTGAGATTAGAGGATGATTCGCCTAGATAACAGACAGAGCCAGCGATCAGGTCAGGATCACAGAACTGTAGATAGATATATGGTTGATATATTTACGGGATGATTCTTTTGGAAAGCAGACAGAATTAATGATTGGGTCAGAACTATGGGGTGACTCACCTGGAAAGTAGACAAAGCTGATGAACGGGTTAAAATCACGAAACCACAGATAAAGGTATGACTGACATTTCTATAAGGTGATTCGCCTAAAAAACAGACTGAATCGATTTGAGATTAGGTAATGACTCACCTAGACGACAGACAGAGCCGGTGATTAGGTCAGGATCACGGAGTCATAGATAGAGATATAGCTGACATGCGGGGTGATTCGCTTGGAAAGCAAAGAGTATCAATGATCAGATTAGGATCATGGGGTGACTCTCCTGGAAAGCAGACAGAGTCAGTGTTTGGGTCAGGATTACAAAACAGCAGATAGAGGTATGGTTGACATGTTTACAGGGTAATTTGTTTGAAAAGAAAAAATAATCAATGATCGGGTCAGGAGGAAATATGGATTCAAAGTGGTATTTTTTATTTGATAAATTATTTGTACATATATTAGGGCTTATTACTTATTGGTAGATTTTATAAGAAAGGTTTTTGTAAACTGAATCTTAATTAATATCGTGTATTTATTATATATGTTATTTATTTTACGCACATTTATAATTATCCAATGTAATTTGTTACGTACTCTACTTACCTCATATTAGCATAACATCTAAATATATTGTCATTATTTTTATATTAATGAAAATTACTGTAACTCTTATATTTTAATACATGTTTGAATGCATAAGGACAAATTTAATTTAACCTTTTGATGAAATAACTTTCTTATAAAAGACTAACCATTTGCATGGGTTTTCCACTTGTTTAATACAACATGAAGACTAAATTCTTAGTATTGTTGGCATTGCCACATTATAAGTAATTGAGTCTTCCACTGGTTTTACACGTATACTAGAGATACATGTTATTAATCTAAAATTCACATTATCTGGTTCAACTTTTTTTTTTGACGTTAAAACGGCGGGATGTTTTCCCTCCGCGTTCTATTAAAGAGAAAATAACAGAACAGAAATATTCAAGATCCACTAATAAAGTGGTCCAACAATAAATTTACAAAGCAAGTAAAAAAGAAACAGAATAAAATGAAACTACATAGATCTAGAAAAAAGGGCGTTTCATGTTCAACCCATTCGTCCTCGTGCCTCTGAAGTATGTCCCTACTCCTCCTCTGACTGAGTGACCTCCATATCATCTCCTGAAGCGCCACTGGATAGGTGAAGTCGCTCCTCATCTGAAGGCACACCTGTCCAAATGATAAAATCATGAATAATGAGCCGCACACAATAATCAATCGAATGATATGTATCATTAAATAATCTATCATTTCGTTCTCTCCACTTGTTCCAGCAAAATGTCGCAATACCACTGCTAAGTCTATGGCTACCAGATTCTCCCTTATCCAGACTCTTTCAGGTAGATTCGTCTATGATCGTACCTGTGTTCAAGCCTAATGCCCTGATACAAACCTCCCATGTGCTTTTAGAGAATGAACACTTACATATGATGTGTTCGGTTGATTCCGCATCCCTTTTACATAAAAAACATATATTGGGGCCAATCCAGACTCTTTTTTGTAATTTTGGCCAGGTCAAGAGCGCATCTTTGCAAATTAACCAGAGAAAAAGTTTGACCTTCTGGGGACATTTAACTCTCCAAACCCATGCAGTATTTGTAGATATGATTCCACCGTTTATGAAATGCCGGTATGTGGAGTTCTCTGTGAAGTTACCATTCTTCTCCCATCTCCAAATTGGTCTGTCTTCCTCTAGTGTAGATGGAACTATATTGAGTAGGTGTTGTTTCAGTATTCTTAATTTGACAAAATCCTGACCAGCTAATGCCGTTGAGTTCCATCTCCATCTTAATCGACCCCAATAGTCACAAACCTTGGCATTCTTCTTGTTGGCTTTTAGAAAGACGTCTGGATATAGTGTCTTCAAAGGGAGTTGCGAACACCATCTGTCATGCCAGAAGGCTATCTTATTTCCTTTACCCAGTTTATAATCCAAGCTTCCAATTTTTGCTTGCTATCATTTGTTTTGATATCATAGTCATTATGTTCCTAACTAAAACCTGTTACGTACTTGATTCTCCCTCCTATTTCTGAGTTTTATGGATTCTACTTATCATTCATGGACTTTTCAACTTTTCCAAATGTGTGATTCTATTTCTATATTATTGTTAAATTTCTAATACATATGCGATCTTATTTCCTGACGTGCCTGACCCTTGGGATACCTCCATAGATGATTTAGGAAATGATTATAGAGGCTCATCCAATATAGCATGATTCTCTCATTCGGTATTATGACAAATTTTAATCCAGAACATACAATTTCAACTATCAATTAAAAAAAAAATTTCAACTTTTCAATTTCGACATGAGGGAGACAAGACTTTTCCTCTCTTCTAATCAACAGAACTTGAATATTAATAAATCAATGGGGAGAACATAAATCTAGGTGCTACATAAATATGCTCTCTCTTTAATTTATGTATAACTATTCTCTGATATGAAAACAGATACAGGGGTTTTGTACTTAGATAGTTCCAAAGTAGACTTTTTCAGTTTAATCCTCATTGAGCACTGACATATTCTACTTCTTTGATACATTGAACAACAGAATAGCCACAGCCTTTTTTTTTTGACAATAAAACGGCGGGATGTTTCCCTCCGCGTTCCATTGAAGAGAAAATAACAGAACAAAGGTAGTGAGGGTCCACTAGGGAAGTGATCTAATAATAAGTTTACAAGACAAAGAAAACAATGTGAAAGAATTATCAATGTGAAAGAATTATGGAGATAATAAATTAGATGTTTGTCATGAAAACAAAAGTTTTCCATTAAGATGAAAACAGTATATCACTGCAGTAGCTCATATACAAAAGTGGATGACAAGTTGCGTATTAGCAAATCCTTTAAAATGCGGATGGCAATTACTGGTGTCGCGGTGACAGTCGCCGACTGGGGTGTCTACAAGCTGAGAATATTAAGAAGAGTGACTCTATTTTGGATCAATTGCCTGAACAGGAACTCTAATCCTGATTCAAAACCATCGATCCATGAATTCATTGCTTGCAAGCCATCATGTGCCTTTTGTACCCTGACAGCATCAGCATCTTTGCGTAGGATGCAATCATAGGAAGCCTTTTAGCGCATGTCAACACTCTCTTCTTCACGTGCACCTTCACAAGCCACTTTTCTCTTGGAAATGGCCTTCGAGACGACAGACCACCTACTCGACCTCGTCTTTGGCATCGACAGGAAAGAGAGGACTGATCTAAGGAGGGAAATTGTGATCCCTCTTGCTTCGACCAAAACCTCAATCAGCTGATCGGTATTGTCATCAATAGGATTGCCACTCAGTTGCTTGAATGACTTGAGACAATCCTTGACCATCTTCTGGGCCTTCTTCCTCGAATCAGCACATGTATTTCCCTTCCTTCGAATTGCTGACTGAAGGTCTTGGACATGCTCTCTCATTGCGGCCATGCTGTCCCTCACAGCAGTAACCAAGTCTAGTAACCTAAGAGAGAAATCAAGTTGCTCATCCACCAATTTGTTTTGACGAGTCTGGAGAGACCGGCTGCTGCTATGTAGATGAAGAAGCTTGTCAATACATTCATACAAATCTCCAGCCCCTCTCAATCCCTTCATCAACATTTGTGATGTCTTGGCGGAGGAAGCGAGATGTGTATTGAACTTGTGTAGCTCTTCTACGACACGGAGAGAAGTTGAGTGAGATGTAGAAGGCATGCTGATGGATCGAATATGGTAAGCCATTTCAGCAAGTTTTTGCTAGAATCACAGAGGAGAAGGAGAAGGAATTAGAGATTAAAGGTTTGGGTCGCTTCCTTTGGTTGTAGCTACTTATAAACCAAGGCCATGGAAGGTAGAAATTAGATAGGGAGACATCTAGAATCCTGCAGGCTGCCTGCCATGTGTAATCAATGTGAGTATGAGCTTGAGATAGAGTTCTTGTATGGCTCTCCGCAAACAACAACTTAATCATTGCACTTAGTTTAGGTAGTGTAGTGATTGACAGGTAGGTTGACATAATTTATTGATGTAGAGTTATCAGTGTTCGTTAGCTGCAATGATGACATGAGACAAGAAGAATCCTTAGAAACTGATTGTGCTCTATATATGTTGCAATCTGGATCTTGTAGCCCCTTGTTCAACTGGATCGCTGACCTGTTGAGGTATCAATATTTTGAGTCGACACTTCGTGTGCACACAAGGGCCAGATAATGAGAATCTAAAAGCACTAAATTACATGCGGATCAATTAGTTTAAGCAAGAGAATGGACAAGCTAGCAGAAACAAATTTCGCAAGCTGAGGTCCTATCTTGGCAGCACATAAATGCTGGAGTAAAATTGCTCCTACAGGATAGATGTTGTTCGTAAGCGCTTCTTATGTGGGACCTGGACTATAATACAAGAAAATTTCATTTAGTCACGTGGGGACAGATATGTAGGTCCAAAAGGAAAGGAGGGTTGGAAATACTTGATATTAAGAGTTTGAATTTGTTCTTACTTTGTAAATGGTGGTGGAAGCTTTTTAATAACAATAACGGCCGCCTCAAATAAGTTTTACAGGAAATATATAGTCCACATGAGGGTACATGGAGAGCAATAAACCAAGATCATAAGAACGATTCACAATTCTGGAAGGGGGTTAAACAAGCAAAGGAGATTTTCTAGACAGGAGTGATATTTAAAATCGCCAAAGGAAATAGAACTTCCTTCTGACTAGACCATTGGTGCACAAACATATCCCTTGCATCAATGTATCCAGATATATTCCAGGCCACCGACAATAATATGTTTCTATCAGAAGTCAAATCCACAACGATAATTGGCACTACCTTTGGTAATCACTATCTCAAGTCACAAAAATTTTGACACGAAAGCCCTATTTTCTTGTATACTGCTGTGGAGATGGGAGAAATCAAACACTTTCTCGGTCAAATCGACCTACAAGATCATAAATGATGGCGGACACAGATTGAGACACTCAAATAAAATTTGGTCTGTACGTTGCCCATTGAAAGTAAAAGCATTCCTGTGGTTGTTAGCAAAAAAGGCATTACTAATCTGAGACAACCTACAACGTCGGGGTTGGGAGGGCACGAGTCATTGTGTACTTTGTGCTTCTGATGAGGAAACTATTGATCATATCATGACACATTGTCACTTTTCTCAGTCCATTTGGCTGCATTGCTGTGGCTCAATATACTCCCATTCACACACATCTAGAATATGGGACAAAATGTTCTCAGCTAAATACTAGAGAGTTGGAGCACATCAAATACTTGTTTCGACATGCTGGAATATATGGAAAAAAAAGAAATAGCAGAATTTTTAGAGACGCAGCATGTCCTATATATGCATGCATTGCTAGTATATTCTTAAATATTAGTGATTGGACAAGTTTGCTTCCTGAAGGAGGCAGGTTGGAGGAGAGCAGAGAACCACTGGAAGATGAACACACCCTAACCTGGCGCCAGCAGTGCGACAGATCCCTGATGGACGAAGACAGGAACGACACTTGATCCGATCTTCATCATATTACCTTATTGGTAATTCTGGTAGGAAACCTATGGCACCACATATTTAAATCTGATGTAGTTTAACTATAATGTATTTTGATCTCTTATATAGAGTAACATGTACTAGGTATGATGTATTTTATTGAGCTCATATGGAGCTTTCTTTTATAAAATGTTCTATTAAACTTGTTTAATAGAATGCAAAGGGATCACATCCATCGTTTTATTTCAAAAAAAACAATATTGCTCCTACGCCTTCGCTTATATTATCTCCAATTTTGACACCTGATGGAAGAAGAGAATCTTGACTCTAGACAAGGAAAAGATGCAAATTGTTAGGACAAAAGAAATTTAGAAACAAGGCGACACTTCTGAATGACGCAAGATATTCTCATCAATTCTTACTATGGAATTTGAAAGTTCTTCTAATTTGAACCCTTACATGCTCCTGATAATAGAAACTCTAACAAAAACAGAGTTGTTGTTCCATGAGAGAACATTTTAATTTATAATGAATACTCTAGAGTGCTAAACCTATGATGAAGTGCAAAATCGAAAATATTAATGTCTGTAACTTCTCAAATTATACACAAGTTTTAGCCATATATCTCATTTCTAGATAAGTCACTATCAGTGGGTACCAAAAAAACGAGTACACGAGATGATTTCATTAGAAAGGAGAGTCTTCATTGATTCGCTGGGGCCTACTTACTTTTATAAGTACAAACCTTCAATTGGTGGGCCCTCCTCAAAATTTCTAATACCTAGATGTGTCAAAATAACCTAGAGGTCAAACCGGCAAGAAATAGAATCGGGTGTTCACCATGAAAGTTGCACGCTCTTTATATCGAAGTATTTTCAATAAAAGGGTTACAATCGGACGGTTTTCCGTTTACAGAAGATGAGAAAGATAAGTTTTCCTCTTTGTTTAAGGCTGGATTTCTAGGTAGCTATGGAGGACGATCCTGCTCTCCGTTGACACTCCGTACAATCTCTCTAAGTTGGCTAAAAGGAAAAGAAAAAAGGGCTCTTTACTCTTGATCACAAGGGATAACTTCTGGAAGAAGATGTCCGTCCCTGTCTCTCCGTCTATCTCTTTCGTTCCCCGCCTTTTATAGGGATCTTGGAGTAACGTCCCGCCATATTTGCTCTACCGTTAGCTCCCACTACTCGAGAAGTGCCGCCATATTCGTTAGGCGGTTGCTCCCACGACTGAAGTAACGCCGCTGCATTCGTTTGGCAGTTAGCCCCACGATCCGAGGTGGCAACTCTGCTATTCGGGTCGGGTGACTTTATATTAAACCCCTACCCGAAAGTTGTGGGTACTGTCGCGAATCTCAACTTTAGATTCGCGAACCTGTTCTGTCGTCTGGGTCGCGAAGCTCAGTTTCTTAGGTTCACGGATCTCAGTTTCTTAGACTCGCGGATCTTAGTTTCTTAGATTCGCGGATCCAATGAGTTGCGGGTTTTTATCTCTGAATTCGTGAATCTGCTTTGCTTTTTCAGAATTTTTCACCGACAAAACCCCCTTCGAAATTTTCAAAACTCTCATGATTCTTTGAGGAGTTTCGGAATACTTTGGATATAATTGTTCTGTATTAGAACTTCCATTGCGTTTGTTTGAAGTCTGTTACTCTGTATTAGCGCTACTACTACTTCTTGCTTTTGAAGGGATACGTCTCTGTATTAGGGGCGCGACTCTTCATCTTTGAATAGAAGACGACTCTGTATTAGGATCGCGAACTCTTGTTTTGGAAGGAATACGTCTGTGTATTAGGGGCGCGACTCTTCATCTTTGGGTAGAAGATGACTCTGTATTAGGGTCGCAAACCCTTGTTTTGGAAGGAAAACGTCTCTGTATTAGGGACGCGAGCCTTCATCTTCACCTTTTGAGTAGAAAATGACTCTGTATTAGGGTCGCGAACTCTTGTTTCGGAAGGGGCACGACTCTATATTAGGGGCGCGAGCCTTCATTTTTTTTTTGAGTAGAAAACGACTCTGTATTAGGGTCGCAAATTGTCTTTGGAAGGGGCGCGTCTCTGTATTAGGGGCGCGAACCTTCATTTTTGAGTAGAAAGTGGCTCTGTATTAGGATCGCAAACTGTCTTTGGAAGGGGCGTGACTCTGTATTAGGGGCGCGAGCCTTCATTTTTGAGTAGAAAACGACTCTGTATCAGGGTCGCAAATCTTCATTTTGGAAGGAACATGTCTCTGTATTAGGGGCGTGACTCTCCATCTTTTAAGTAGAAAACGACTCTATATTAGGGTCGCAAACTTTACTTTTTGAGGAGAAACCGACTCTGTATTAGGGTCGCGAGCTTTTGCGGGAAGGCTGGCAGGTGGTTGCTTTCCTACGGCGTCAGAATTGAGACGTTTCTCTGAGTTGCATTAAATGAAAAGATATCCACGCGATTTGAGCCGGATATCATGTCTGTCCAGAGTTCTTGGCCGTCAAATCATCGGCTATATAACCTCCACTTTACGAGAGAGGTTGCCCTTATCTTAAGAAATTTGAAATCTGAGTTCTTCGTCTCAGACTTCTTGTCTTCAAGCTCCAGTAGCTTCTGATTCTCTGTGCAAAGGATTTTCTCCCTCTGTAAAAGATGCCGAAGAAAGCTTCTTCCTCTGATGCTGCCGTCAGTGGTCGTCAAGATCCTCGAGCAACCTCCAGTTCAATAGTAGTTTGGCAGGAACCCTTAATTGGAGGTAATAAAAACTTTCCGAAAGGCATTCCCTTTCTTATCATTTTTTCTTTACCTTGAATCTGAATGTCTTTTGCAGTCGATTATGCCTTGAATCCTTGACCTAAAGACCATTATATCAGATACTCTGATGGCTATGATGGGGAGAAAGAGTTCAGATTTGGTCATGTCTTTCCACGTTGTACAACATCAAACAGCCAAGAGAGAGAAGATAAGATTCTCCACCATTCTCGCTCAACATTGCGAGAGCTGATGACCAATGTATCTTTCGAAGGAGATAATCGGTCTCCGTTGCTCAAACCTGTCTTTTTATTTGGGGACCATATTTCAATGTCCGACAGTGGTTTGGAAGATGGTGATTACAAGTAGTTTCGCCAAGTTGAAGATCGCCACTTGTTTCTCCCCAATATGGAGAGATCTTATCTATTCTTATTCTTTCAGTCCCTTTCTGTGCCCAGGCGAATTGACTGGCACATAAACAGGCCACAAGACGGTATTTTGTTGGGAGGCTTCAATGCTCAAGGTGCTTTTCCTCGTGGTAGTGGAAAACACTTTTGTGGATTGCTTCCGGGACTGCTTAAACATGACCTCCCCAGAGGCGAGGTTCCCATAATCGCGTAGACTTTCCTGCACCGATTTACCAATGCGCAAGGAGAGTTTCCTGTTCAGGATTTTCGTCTTGCTCTTCAAAAGGAGAGTGGGCAGTCTTGACCGACTTCTTCTTGAAAACCTTCAGGGAGCAGCTCCATTATGCGAGGCTATATCGTGCTATTAGGGCTGTTCAGCACGGTATTCTTGCTAGTAAATTTTATTTTTTTGCTTTACTGGAATTGTATAATCCGGATACTTGTACAGTCTTTAGCCCTCGTGGCAAGTTGGGTTTTGCTCTTCATGAAATGTATGAGATTTCGGACTTACCCATGGACATCCCGTATGAAGAGTGTGTCCCTACAGGGGAAGAACTCCATCTGTTGAAGACCCGACACCCTTTGATTTATAATACTTACTGGGAATTGCTCTGCCACTACCATATTTGCATCCACACATCTGGCACCTGTAGTTTGAAGCCAAAGAAGTAGCTGCAGTATCTTATGTCTAATTTTTCTAAGGGTAGTCTTAACTTTACTCGCCTTCCTCCAGTTTCTGAAAAGGAAGTTGAGAGAAGAATCGCCAGTTTCGGGACAGATGCTTATGTCGCTGAATCTGACGAGGACGTCTTCAAGGCTGAAACGTCCTTTGAAAGTTTTCACTATCAGGCCCTCCAGCCTTTGTCCAATCCTACCTTCTTGACGGGCTTTTTGATGGTATAGCTGAAGAAGTGTGTTATTCCTTCGCAAGAAAACATACTCATTAGAGCCGTAAACCCAGCCATCCTACTAGTATTTGGTAGGCGGCTCAGTTTGTTGCTTGCGATGGTTTGCATCATCCAAAGCAGACTGAGAAGATTATCTGGCAAATTCTGCTAGGTGAAGAAGGAGCAAAGGAAGAAAGGAGATCCGGTCATTAAGATTCCCAATCCGCGTGTAGAACTCCCTTATACTTATTTGATAGTTTGGTTGGTTCTACATTGTCCTACTTTGATGAGTCCTGCAGACTCGAAGATTGACTTAAGTGCTCCCAAAGTGCAGCACTATGAGAGGTCATAATGGAGAGGGGGCTATATGGCCACGATCCGCAAGACCCTTCATCATTTCTCAACTTTTGAGTTGTTCAGATGTTTTACGTACTTTCCAAATGCTGGGTACGGGGAAGAATTCGCGGACACTACTGGTGTCGATAAATTTACTACCCTCTTCGCGGGATGTTTCTGGTGGTTGATAAACATCCGCCCAGGGCATCTGGTTCTTCGTTTGGGAAACCTTTGCTATATAGAACCTTACTACCCGAGTCGCTTTGCCCGATAGTTTGGGTATGATCAGCTTTACGTTGGCAATCCCAATAGAGAATTAAGCTTTGTTGGGAATGTTCTTGAAGGAGCTCAAGCTTGGTTTCACTTCATTGCAGGTGGAACTCAAGCCAAATTTGATCTTCCGCTTAAAACTCCGAATTCGAGTATGCGCTTCTGCTTCTGTAAATGGTTTGTGGATGCTAACTCTGCTCCTCAGAATTTCAACGTACACCATATCAGTCTGCGGGAGATCAGATCCTGGTATGCCCGGAAAAAGAAGGCCGGAAACACGAAAGTGGCAGGGATGGAGGACTTCAAGGGGACAACACGTCTAATGAATTGGAACAAAGGGAAGAGAATACTGATGCACCGGTTCAGGCGGCTGTTCGTGATGCTTCTCCTAGTCCGACGTCGAGGAAGACTTCTCCTCCATCGCAGTCTTCTCCCGAGAAATATTTACATAAGCGAAAGAGACTGAGGCGTCTTAGTGATTTGTCTACCATTTCGCGGAGGACTGATTTGCAGAGCACCATGTCTGGGACAGGAACTGCAACACCCACTCTAGTTTCTGAGTCCCTCGTTGAGGAACCCGAGGAAGAGGAAAATGACTCATCTTTAATTCTCCGTTCCCTAAAGAGGCGTCGGAATCAAGGACCTGTTCTCTACAGTGATCCTACTCCTGTTACTCAAGAGGATTCTATTCCTCCTATTGGCTAGGCTGACGTTGAAGATAGTGCTCCTTCGGCTTTACAAAAGGACTCTGTGGTTCATGTTGCTCAGGGCACTACAGATGATGAAGTGCAAATCATTGGGGAGACTCGCGCATCAGATCCCCCAAAAACAGCACCTCCTCCTGAAGACCAAGGTGAATGGGGCGATGATGATGACGCCAATAGTGACAGTTTTCGCTCTTCTACTCCTCCCTCAGACCATGGTAAATATGTCTTTTTGAGCGAGGATATTCAGACCGAAATATACGGGCCTGAAGTGTTTGGTCTTGAGGTGTACGGACTTGGAGAATCCAGTGTCCAACCTTCATGTCTTCATCTTCGTTCTTCAGCAATTATGCTATTTTATCAAATGATACTGTGATACTTAACTGTCAATTTTCTTTTTTTTTTTTTTGCTAGCTCCAGTTTTGATTCTGGACTTAAAGGGCGCGAAGGTGGCTTCCCCAGACAATACCATCGCGGGAGCTGACACTAGTGGAGCGACCGAAGTTACTACGGCCGCGGTTGATACTTCAGAAGCAGTAATTCTCGAGGCTGCTATGCCTACGACCTTGGTCACGACCGCTCCTTCAACTGATGCTGTAGTCCAAGAGACTGTGATTGGTAGCTCCGCAGAAATCTCCAGGGGTGCCATTCCTCCTGTTACTAGCTTGGTTGCGGATCAACCTGCTTCTGCCTCAACCAATATCACTCCTTCTCATGCAGAGATTGACATGCTTGAGAATGATTTACTGAAGGACACAGTGGAGACTTTCCTTCAATTTTTGAATTACTGTATCGATAAAATACTAAAGGGGGTTCCTTTTGCTTCAATCGCCAATGTTCTCAACATTTATCTAACTGGTATTGTTAGCATTGGTGGAGAGGATAGAGTTGCTCCTTTTGGGCTTATGATAACTCAGCTTCAAAGGCATGCTGAATCTCTGTCGAAAGCCAAAAGTGCTGATAAGTCTGAGACAGTGGAAATCATCTTCCAGAAGCTGAGAGAGGAACAGCTTAAGTTCCAGAAGGAGCTCGGGAGAGGGCAGATATTTGCAAGGCCTCTTTAGAAAAGGGTCAATCAGACCGCGAATCTCTGGTTTTTCAAGTGGAAGCCGCTGCTTCAATTGTCAAGGGTCATGATCAAGCCATTGCCAAAACCCAAGCTTTCCTAGTCAAGATCACCAAGGAACATGATGAGTCGATGAAAAATCTCGCCGATTTGTCGCGTCGGAGGGACAATATATCCAGAGATCTCCAGGCGATGCAAACTGAATTGGATTCGCTGGAGGCTGCTGCAGCGCAGAATGTTATTGCCAGTGACGAGGAACTGCATCGCCAAGCTACTGTTCAAACTTATGAGATCTTTCAGTAAGACATTGATGATGCGGAGGAGAAAATAAAGGCCCTTTTGAACCATTAAATTGTAAAACTCTTGTGTATACTGCTTTAGGTCCCCTTTTTTTTGTAATAGTTCCCTTGTCTTTCGAGGTGTGATTTCGCAATTGTTCTTCAAAGATTTGTAACGAACTTGTCGTCTTTTGTCTGAAGTTTGCGAATTATCATAAAATTATGGTATCTGTATATCTGTTACGCGACTTTTTTTAAGTCACGTGAATTTTAGAGATTCACGGATTTACACCATCCATATCTGACCCGCGACCCGGGTTCCGGAATTCTGGTTCGCGATGCTTCATCTGGAAGTTCGCAGAATAGACCGTAGATTTTTTAGAATTTATAGAGACTTCCGCGAGCCATGGGATGCAGCCATTTGGGCATGGAATTCCAAGCGTTGCATGCCTCTATTAATGACGAGATCTCTGGGTCATGATATCTAAGCGTCCCACGCAACAGCAATAAATTCTGTTGAGATCTGAACTGAAGATCTTGACCGAAGGATACTCTGTTGAGCTTCTAAGCGTTTGTCATCTAAGGCTTCTAACTCCTGGAGCCTTTGCTGATGCTTTTCTTCTTCTGTCATCCTTGTTGTTAACGCGACTCGTAATGAAGGGATT
Organism: Dracaena cambodiana; assembly: GCA_036321105.1. NCBI lineage: Eukaryota > Viridiplantae > Streptophyta > Magnoliopsida > Asparagales > Asparagaceae > Dracaena > Dracaena cambodiana. Next base: position 31,227,389 of record JAYEPQ010000015.1, on the reverse strand, counting down.
TGGATCTCCAAAGGCAAGACCGCTTCTGATCCATATACCAAGGAGAACGGCGTGGTATTGGTGGGAGTTCGGACTGTGGTTCGGTATGCCCACAGACACTCTCCGAGCTTTTTATCCCAATCCCGTTGATTGGATGAAATAAACTTCTTAAGAAGTTTTATAATGGTCTTATTGAAGGCTTCTGCTAGACTATTGGCTACAGGGTAGTATGGCGATGAAACCACATCCTCAATATTTGTTGCAGAATCTGGAATACACTTGGCTTACAAACTGAGGTCCGTTGTCATGAATTATTCTTCTAGGCACCCCAAAGCGATAAAGCACATGGTGCTTGATGAACTTGATAACATCTGACAATTTTACTTCGGTCAGGGAGATGGTCTCAGTCCACTTTGAAAAGTAATCAGTTATGGCCAAAATGAACCGGTGTCCTCTCGTTGATGGCGGAGAAATTGGCCCTATGATGTCCATACCCCATTGCTCCAACAGCCATGATGTAGCCGTCAGGTGGAGATATTCTGGAGCTTGATGTATAAAGTCTGCATGCATTTGGTAGGCCCTACACTTTTTGGCGTAGTTGACTGCTTCTATCATCATCTTAGGCCAATAATAACCCATCCTTCGGATTCTATTCCAGAGTTTCGGTCCTGGTTGATGTGCTCCGCAGATGCCAGCATGAGCTTCTTCGAGCACCTTTTGAGCTTCGCAGTTGGAAAGACAGCGAAGTAAAACTCCGTCATAGGATTTTTTGTACAATATCTGGAGTTCCGCGTTGTAGTAAAACCGGATGGCCCTTCTCTGAATGGCTTTGGTTTCTTTTGAACTTTCGGGTAATATCCCGTAAAGGACATAGTCTATATAAGGAAAACGCCAATCCCTTGGCTCTAGGCTAGATGCACAAGCGTCAGCTTCGTTTTCTTGTGACTTTTTCGCTTTTTTTTTGAGCTCATCCTTTGAACAGAACAACTCCTTGTTGCTTACCATAATTTGCCTTTTAGCATGCTTGGGCAAGGCTAATGTAGCAGCCAAGGAAGCTAGCGAATCTGCATAACTATTGAGGTGGCGCTTTATGTGGCTGATGTAGAAACCAGTGAAACCGTTAGCGACCTTCATCACCGCATGATAATACGGCAAGAGGTCTTCATGTTTGACTTCGTACTCCCCTTTTATTTGATTTACAACGAGTTGAGAATCCCCATATACCTCCAAATATTTGACCCCCCGTTGTTTGGCTATTCTTAAGCCGATTAGGAGGGCGTTGTATTCCGCGATGTTAGAGCACGAGCTTGTCAATGAGTAAGCTTGAGGAATGATATGGTTGCGAGGAGAGACGAGAACAACTCCCACCCCACTGTTGTCTTTCCTTTGGATCCCATTTGGAAGGCAACATCAAAGAAAAGTTGCCATACACCTTTCGAAACCGTATTTGATTCGGAAGACTTTCTCGAACCATCCTTTTCTGGAATTAAATCCCGTTCCTCCAACTCTCCTGGGATTTGTTCATATAACCTCGAGGATGCTGGGACTGGATGTTCGGCCAAGAAGTCGGCCACGGCCTGTCCTTTGATAGACTTCTATGGGACAAAGTGCATATCATATTGTGATAGCAAAATAACCAAATTGGATAGTCTTGAATTTAATGACCCGAGTTTAGTCATTAATATTCTCAGAGGGTTAACTCTCGATACAACGTGGATAGTTTGTCCAACTAAGTAGTGTCGTATTTTCTGTATTGCGAACACCAGCGCCAGACATTCTTTTTCCACGAGATTATACCGGTGTTCTGCCCCGATCATCATTCTGCTGAGGTAGTAAATGGCTTGCTCGTGGCATAACTCATTATTCAGTGCTAGCAAAGCACCCAATGAATGGTCCATAGCCCTTACATATAACTGGAAGGGCCTTTCCGAAACTGGGGACACGAGCACTGGTGGCTTTATGAGATATTGTTTGATCTCTTCAAAATCCTTTTGGCATGCGTCATCCAAGATGAACGACACTCCTTTCCTCATTAACCTGGTGAAAGGTTGACATTTACTAGATAAATTTGATATAAATCTGCGAATGTACGCCAGCCTGCCTTGTAACTCTCTTAACTCTTTGAGGTTACGGGGAGGTGGCATGTCTTGGATAGTTTTGACTTTATCTGGATCAAGATGTATTCCTTTCGAAGTTACGACAAAGCCGAGGAACTTCCGACTAGAGACCCCCAGGAAAGACTTAGCTGGATTCATCTTGAGCTGGTGCTTCCTCATGAGGTCAAATACTGTCTTCAAATCTTTCAAGTGATCTTTTTTGTTTCTGCTCTTAATTGCTAGGTCATCTACGTAGCACTCCACTATTTTCTGAAGGTGCTCCTAGAAAATTGCATGGCACGGCACGTTGATACGTAGCACCTGCATTCTTTAGGCCAAAGGACATGACTGTATAGCAGTATACTCCGAGTGGTGTCCTGAAGAACGTATGCTTCTCATCATCAGGATACATCTTTATTTGATTATATCCCAAGAACCCATCCATGAACGTCATGCGCTCATACCCACAAGTATTATCTATCATAATATCAGTGATGGGTAATGGGAATTCGTCTTTGGGGCAAGCCTCGTTTAAATCCCTAAAGTCTATGCAGACTCGGATTTTTCCATTTTTCTTGGTCACGGGAACTATATTTGCGACCCAATCAGAGTGCTGTTCCTCGCGAATAAAGCTTGACGTGATCAACTTTTTGATTTCAGCTTTTATAGCTTCCATGATTTCTGGGTGGAATGTTCGTTGTTGCTGCTTTACCAACTTAGCTTCTGGTCGGATCTTCAATTTGTGAACCGCCACGCTTGAATCCAACCCTGGCATCTCCTCATAACTCCAAGCGAAAATATCAATGTATTCGCGGACGAGAGATATCAATTCTTTCCTTTCTTCCGAGGATAGGTCTTCACTTATAAATATGGGTTTAGGATTCTTTTCATCTCCCATATTGATTTGGATCACTTTATATTCAGTTGGGGGTTCTCACTGTTCAAACTAAATCTCCCACTGCATGTTAAGATGCTTGTTCCAAGGGTCGTCTCTTACTGGCGAGGTTTCTTCCAAATCTTTGTCTTCTTGGATCGCGGAAGCCATGTTCGCAGATACCTCGTGGAAGATCACACCTGTGCTAACATCTGAATCCCAGCATGATGATTCTGATGAATGATCATACTGTCTTTCCTCAGCTTTGTCGCTTGAGGAGGCCTCGGAAGTAGTGACGCATCCCAACCCCCTGCCGGTTTTCTAGTAATAGTCTGGCATCTTCCCTTCGGGGACAAAAGGTTGAAGGATTGTCTTCTTTCCTTTTCCGAAATTCAACCCCCTGCCTTCGGCCAGATTGTATCCCATTTTCTTCATTATTTCACGGGAATTTTCATCATAATAGAAGAACTCGGGTTTTCCATGTTCTTCCTCAGAATCTGAGCATTTCTTTTTGTTCTTGTGACTTGCTCTTTCAAATATTATGGCCTTTTGGGTTCCGCTTTTGGGAGGGACCTCAAAAATAACTTGGTCAACACTTTCAACATCATCACTTAATTCATATAAGAATGATCGAATAGGTGCTTGGAAGGAAGTCAGAGAATATATCTCATTTACACAGTCGCTAAATGCATCTGTGCTAGTACTTGAGGGCTCAGAATCAACACCAGAATAAGCAGCAATTTCCAGATTTTCATTTATCACCCATTCACTATCAGAGTGAACGGTATTATTTACATCAAGGCCTTCGAGGCTTATCACAATGGGCTCATCATCCCAGATTACATCCTCGGATTCCGAATCTTCGGATCCTGATTCTGTATCAGCCTCTTCGCCACTATCAAAGTCATCTTGAATGGGCCGATCTGCGACGCCAAACGCATCTTGATACAACAACGCGTCAGTAAAGTAGTTTTCCACTCCTTTGAAGGGTTGTTTTTCTGCAATGAGTGTCTTCACGTTCGCGTCCTCGTCGACATACTTCATGCATTGGTGTAACGTGGAGGGCACAAATAAGTTGCTATGGATCCAGGGTCTTCCCAATAGCAGATTGTATGATGTGTCCACATCTATCACGTAACACGTGACTTTCGTTTTTAGGTCGTCGATTTGACACTTGAGCTTTATTTTACTCAGGGGTCTACTACCGTTAACATTGAACCCGAAAATAGTAGTGTTGGTTGCGGCTAACCTGTTCATCGGCACTCCGAGATATCATAGCATCCTTCGTGGCATGATGCTCAAAGCCGAGCTTCTGATTTGCATATCTTCTGGAGAGAAGGTGATGCAAGGAATGTTTTTACCAGAGATCTGGTGACATGTCGCGCAAAGAGACTCTCCTTCTTCGATCATCTCTGGTATTTGCGCCAAGAACACTTTCGAATCTTACAGAGTCTCTCTTAAAACTTCCCTAGTAGATTTGGAGAGCTTCAGGAGCTCGTACAAGGCTATCCTTGCAGGGATATTGGCCAACTGTGTTAGGATGTCGAACTGGAATGACTTTCGCGAGTCTTCCGCAATATCTTTTCCCTTCTTCCTCAGAGCTTTGTCAAACTTCAGCTCCTTTTGCTTGACTTTCTCTGGAGATGGTTGAGAACCTGTTGTTTGGCCATAATTCTTTAAGTAATTTTTTCCCGAACGGGTCCCCATGGAGGGAGGGTCTGCATCGGCGACCAAGGAATTTCCGATTTCTTTTAACGAATCGGTCAGAGCAGGAACGATCTCATCGTCTTCGGGAATTACGAAATCGACGTTGGGGGTGAAGACCCTCTCTCTTCGCTTCTTCCCAGATAAACTAGAACTCCATTGTTCATCATTTACGAGATCAGGATGTACCCAAAGTATCTCCCCCCTATTAGTTTCAAAGGGGAATAGTCATTTCTTTTGCTGTTGGTGTGGATCAAAATTTACGACTTGCATTGTGCCTTTATGGATGGGCTGCACTTCATCTTGAACTGTTGACTCTATCCAGTGGGGCGCTTTACCGAACTTGACGGTCACCATGTTCGCAGTCACCTTCTTCTGGTGCTCTTGAAGCTTGATGACATTGGCGTCCACTAAGCCTTGAATTTTGTTTTTAAGGATATAGCAGTTTTGGGTGGGGTGGTTAATGATCCTATGGTAGACATAGTAATTAGAATCATTAACTTTCCCAATTTTCTCTGGACGTTTAGACTCTGACAACTTCAATATCTTCTTACTCATGAGGAGCTTGAAGATAGTCTTCGTGTGCTCATCCTTAAAGGAGTATTGCTTTTGTAGCATTCGCGTCTGAGGATGAAGTTTCGGGGGAGTCTTCGTAGGTTGTGGCGCATCAGTAACCATTGTTTCCTTTCCCTTATGCCCTCGGGGTCGGGACTTATAGCTGTTATCACCACCTCGCTTCGGTTTCTCCTTGCCTCCTTCTTCTTCAAGCCTTTGCGCAATTTCTTCAGCTTCTTCAACTTGTAGGGCGAGATCCTTCCAAGTTGAGGACTTCACCGCCCCCATCCTGGCTAGAACCTTGGTCGATAAATTATGTCAACAGGCTTCTACAAGGGTCTTTTCTGGCATCCCATACGGACATCTGAGATAATCGTTCCGGAACCTTTTGATGAAGTTCCGGGCTAACTCTCCTTTCTTTCGTTTAGCGGCTAGAAGCGCCGGCATTGATACCTCCACATCATCTTCATAGAATCTAGTGAGAAAGGCTTTCTCCATGTCGCTCCAGGAATTGATGGTTCCCGGTTCTAATCTCCGAAACCATTCAAAAACTAGCCCGATTAAGGTACTGTAACGCCCCCGTTTTTCAGCTGCTTCCCAAAACGGAGGACGTTACTTATTACTTGCACTAGACAACCCAACAGTCACAGGATCTTGGAATAACCGTAACTACTGCCACAATCAGATAAATAAATAACATGTCTGAAACTGAAATTATTTCATTTATACAAAGAGTTCATTACATAAAATGGCACACTGCTTTTAATATGAACACAAAAGAGTCGAAGAGAAAAGCAGTGCCCAGACAAAAGGAAATATAAACAAAATATACAAAAACTCCCTAGATAGTACTTCGCTTGCCTATTGTCACTCGATCTGTCCAACGAAATACGGGTCTTCAACTGGGGCTGGATCCCCTTCTTCACGTTCCAAATCTGGGTTCAAAACCCAGGGGATTAAACCCGGCAAGTAATACATTTAAAATAGGAATTGTGTACTATCATAGTACATGAATATTAGTGTGCATGAGCATGTTTATATCAGTGTTGTTTGTGTGCATATAAAGTAACATGAAGACAACATATAAATAACATGAAATCAAGCATAAATAAATGCATAAATAAATGAACATGACAATAACTTCTCTATCTATTTAATCATATATTCTATTGGTCTCAGTCATCGTCCAATTTAAATTTTTGAAACTGTATTAATGGATAAGATAGCGCTATTCTCCATTGTCGTATAAGTGCCCGTGCATACCCGGGACCCGGCCTCAATATTTATGGCGTTGAACCATGACATGCCGCTAGGCACTCAATCACGTTCCGTACTGTATTACAGTACGGACTTACCACTCTGGGTAGATATCAATTGGTGATCCAGTAATCACCCAGGCCGCTGCAGTAAAAGAATCCGGTCCTAACAAGACAATCAATCCTTATACGGCAAGGCTCTTATCCATCATATAGTTTCTCCCATCCCCGTGTTCATATTGAATTTTGCACATGAAAATTTTATAATCTTTCTTTAATTATTTTTCAATTCATGATAACATACTTGCATTTCCATGACTGTACATGACATGTAGTATCATAACACATGATCTGTAGTATTAAAACACATGACTTGTAATATCAAAGCACGTGGCATGTAAAACACATGACTTGTAATATCAAAACTCGTGACATGTAAAACACATGACTTGTAGCATGATAAATTGACACATGATATATTAGTACACATAATTTGTAATATCAAGGCATATGACTTGTAGCATGATTAATGTTAGTGCACAAATATACCACAATACATATCATCAAAATATTACAATAATCTGCTTTCATTCTCAGTGTCAAATAACCCAATTTGGGATCAAGTGAAGTATGTAATACTAATTTCTACCTATTAATTATTTCCAATTAATTCAAACTAAGCCAAAGCCCAATCCCACTAAATTCCCACTTATATTTTATTTATTTATTTATTTATTTTCTGTAAGGCCCAAGCCCACTGTTATTATTACTTTTATGTCTTTTTCTTTCCTGATCCAAACCCATTTCTTCCTTCTATTTTATTTTTATTTTATATTTTTTTTTCTTTTACAAGACTGGGCTGAGCCCACTGTTATTATTATTTTTATTTTTCTTCTTTCTCAGTCCAAATCCATTAAGCCTGGTTTTATTTATTTTATTTTCTTTTCTTTTTTCCTGCAGCCCAAGCCCATGATCCCTCTCTTTTTCTTTATTTTTTTCGTTATTTTCTTTGGACCGGGCCAGGCCCAGTTCACTAATTACTTTTTCTTTTCTTTTTTTTTTTTTCTGGGCTGGGCCAGGCCCAGTACCCTTATATTTTTCTTTTCCTTTTCTTATGGGTTGGACCAGGCCTATGATTCAATTATCTTTATTTTTTTTTTTAATTTTCTGGCCCAAGTCTCGGCCCAAATTCTTTCTCATTTATTTTTTTTTTCTTTTCTTTTGCTGGGGTGGGTCTAGGCCTACGGTCATTTTTTTTTTCTTTTTCTTTGCATAAAGCCTATGCAATTAGTAAGTCCAATTCCCAGCAATCTCTTCCTGTTCTTTTTCTTTTTCTCTTTTCCTTGCTATTCGGCCCAGCCTCCCTCTATTATTATTATTTATTTTTCTTTCCATTTTTGCATGGTTTTAAATATTTGCATGGATTTTCTTGTACGTAAAATTTTTTTTATTTTATTTTTTTCTTTTAAATAAAAAAAATAATAATAAGCAAATATCATAATATTTCTATATATCAAAATTGACCAAGTAATTTGGTTCAGTTCTTAACATGTACAAATATAAACCAAGCATTTTTACAAAATAAGTCTACATACACAGATTTAAATTAAATAAAGAAATGAACGGAAATAGATATAAATAAAATACCGAAAGAACGAAAATAGCAGTATTACTTGCCTTGGCTCGATCTCGACGATCTCGAATATTCGGTTCGAATCTTCTATTCGGTTTGATTTTCATTCTTTCTCTACTCTCTTTATTTTATTTATTTTTTTTTTTTTTCTTCTTCGGTTCGGTTGTAGGCAGAGAGAGTGAGAAAGGAAGGCAGAGAGAGTGAGGGAGAGAATGGGGCAGAGATAAGGGAGGGGTGGGGTTTTATTTTTATTTTTTTAATTAATTTTTTTTTTCCTTCCCAACGTTCACATGAGTTCGCCACCTAGCCGCCGCAGCTGCCACTCCGCTTCGTAATCACGACAGCACCACACACACTGATTCACACACACTGATTCACGGTGTATTTATTTTAAATTAATTTATTTATTTAATAATTTAATAATTTTGGTTTCGTGTAAAATTCTCCAAATACCACCAAATTTATGTAGAACGTAGTGCTCGACGTGGGGAACACTACAAAATTATCCGTTTGTTGTTTTGATGTCCGGAATAAATGAACCGAAATTCCGAAATAATTAGAAGAATAATTTTAATATTATTAAATTAACAATTTTGGGAGTATTTTTCGGCCTGGTAAGAAAAATCTCCAAAAATCCTAAATATTACAAAACTAATAATCGCGAAGACCGAATGTCATTTGGGTGTGTGGATTTAAAGTTATGTTAACCGAAAGTTATTTCGGTGTCCAAAATTGGCTTCGGTGGACTTATTCGGCACTATTGGTCTCAAGAGAGTAATACAGGTAGCTCGAAATTTGGAGTATTACATTCTACCCACCTAATAAAAATTTCGTCCTCGAAATTTAATTGGTGTTTTTGATCATGAGAAAGGGTATATGTATTTTATCCTGATATCTTTTTCAAGCTCCCAAACTGAATCTCTTGGTAATTGTATATCTAATAAAATAAAAACTAATAATGTTACTTTATTATTCAAGACTTCTCCCATTGGTTAATAATCCTTGTATATCGCTTCTCATATTTTTGTTTCATTTCTTATGGAACAATTACAAAAACTTTAAGCATTTTCTCAAGTCTATTTTTGATATATTCACTATTTTATACTTCTAACTAAGCTCTTTCTCAATTATGATATATAGAATACATCATGAATGAGTTTCGTTTTTTGAGAGGAATGATAATGGATAGTCAGGATTCCCAATTTATTCTTGAAGTTTTATTTGGGTGAAGGAACACAAAAGTAAGAAAGAATTTAGTCAAGAATAGCTGCTACCAATTTGGAGTGCCACGCCATCCTGAATTAAGTAATGTGTAAAATATAGGTGATAAATATTTTTGTAAAGTTTATTCCCAAGGTCCTATTACGTGTTGTAATAGACTCTAGAAATGAAAATGAATCTGAACTATTATAACGATGTAACAAGACTATGAATGGTAGGGACACAAGATAAGAAATGAACTAGTTACAAAATTCAATCATATACAACGATCTTATTAAGCGACTGCAATTGCTGGCGCCAGAGAATATCTCTCTACAATTACCTCGCCGACTCAATAAGACTTGCGATGTATAAAGGCTCAAGATATGAATCGTACTATGATAATATTCATATAGAAGATACAAAATATCAAATGGAAATGATCAACAAAAGTAATGGATAAGACAATCATTTGGAAAGATGAGTCTAACTTGAGTAACAAGATACAATGTCATGTTCTGCCATGATAAAATTTATACTTTATTATTAATTTCTTATTCTTTACTTTTAACTTGACTAATTCTACAAAATTCACAGTATTCTAAGATCTCTTTATATTTTTACACTTATTCTTCCAAAGGTTGTTTTTTTTTTTTTTTTTTATATAGTTCATTATCAAATTATAAATATTGTTGGAGCATTAGTGGCTGAAAACGGTATCACCAATTATTCATAATGACTATGTTTGGTTCTAATACAGTTTTTTAAATATTTTATGCTTGGACATTTATTTGACAGAATCCTAAATAAAGATCATCCTCAAGAATTCTCTTCCTTCTCTCAATTGATCAAATAGATTAGTTATCATAAGTAGTAATTTTTTTTTTTTTACTATATTTAAACCTTTATAGTCCACACACAACTTTTTACTCTCATCCTTGTTTCCTATTAATAACACTGGAACTCAATAAAACATTAGATCTCACATAATTAAGATTGGCATAGTAGTTATGTCCAAATATAACTATATTTCTCCAAAGAAATTTGTACCTAAAATTTCATTTAAACTTCGTCTGAAATTCTTGGTATAGATAAAAATTTAAATCTTAAATGCACGGCCTACAGAATTACTTTGCTTATCGAATGATATAAAAATAGAGAATGAATATGCCCTCTCCATAAGTATCAAGAATTGTTAGAACTGGTACTATTGTTAGACTTCCTTTTAATTTCTCAAATGATTTATTACATTCATTTGTTCAGACATATTCTAACGCATTTTCTGATCTGTTTATTTAAAGTGATAAGGTCTTGTAAAGTTCTATACAAATGTTCAATAATACTCAGTCATCCCAGCTTAGATACCGATTTTGATCGCATGCCAATTTTTCATGACTCCTAAGATCAGACGTATCATTTTTCGGACTTACACTCATACTCGAAGAAGATCGGGTTGACATTATTCTGCAACGGTCTAGATAAGAATCAATAAAAGAATTCAAGATAGATATCTCAAACGAATAGAAAATAATAGGATAGGCACGATACTAGATCTGATAGATATTAAAGAATAAGAAACAATTATTACGAATAGGTCACAGACATATTCTTATGTGGCAGTAGTCCTATGGTCTTCCACCTAAACCTAGGCTCTGATACCACCCTGTAACGCCCCCGTTTTTCAGCTGCTTCCCAAAACGGAGGACGTTACTTATTACTTGCACTAGACAACCCAACAGTCACAGGATCTTGGAATAACCGTAACTACTGCCACAATCAGATAAATAAATAACATGTCTGAAACTGAAATTATTTCATTTATACAAAGAGTTCATTACATAAAATGGCACACTGCTTTTAATATGAACACAAAAGAGTCGAAGAGAAAAGCAGTGCCCAGACAAAAGGAAATATAAACAAAATATACAAAAACTCCCTAGATAGTACTTCGCTTGCCTATTGTCACTCGATCTGTCCAACGAAATACGGGTCTTCAACTGGGGCTGGATCCCCTTCTTCACGTTCCAAATCTGGGTTCAAAACCCAGGGGATTAAACCCGGCAAGTAATACATTTAAAATAGGAATTATGTACTATCATAGTACATGAATATTAGTGTGCATGAGCATGTTTATGTCAGTGTTGTTTGTGTGCATATAAAGTAACATGAAGACAACATATAAATAACATGAAATCAAGCATAAATAAATGCATAAATAAATAAACATGACAATAACTTCTCTATCTATTTAATCATATATTCTATTGGTCTCAGTCATCGTCCAATTTAAATTTTTGAAACTGTATTAATGGATAAGATAGCGCTATTCTCCATTGTCGTATAAGTGCCCGTGCATACCCGGGACCCGGCCTCAATATTCATGGCGTTGAACCATGACATGCCGCTAGGCACTCAATCACGTTCCGTACTGTATTACAGTACGGACTTACCACTCTGGGTAGATATCAATTGGTGATCCAGTAATCACCCAGGCCGCTGCAGTAAAAGAATCCGGCCCTAACAAAACAATCAATCCTTATACGGCAAGGCTCTTATCCATCATATAGTTTCTCCCATCCCCGTGTTCATATTGAATTTTGCACATGAAAATTTTATAATCTTTCTTTAATTATTTTTCAATTCATGATAACATACTTGCATTTCCATGACTGTACATGACATGTAGTATCATAACACATGATCTGTAGTATTAAAACACATGACTTGTAATATCAAAGCACGTGGCATGTAAAACACATGACTTGTAATATCAAAACTCGTGACATGTAAAACACATGACTTGTAGCATGATAAATTGACACATGATATATTAGTACACATAATTTGTAATATCAAGGCATATGACTTGTAGCATGATTAATGTTAGTGCACAAATATACCACAATACATATCATCAAAATATTACAATAATCTGCTTTCATTCTCAGTGTCAAATAACCCAATTTGGGATCAAGTGAAGTATGTAATACTAATTTCTACCTATTAATTATTTCCAATTAATTCAAACTAAGCCAAAGCCCAATCCCACTAAATTCCCACTTATATTTTATTTATTTATTTATTTATTTTCTGTAAGGCCCAAGCCCACTGTTATTATTACTTTTATGTCTTTTTCTTTCCTGATCCAAACCCATTTCTTCCTTCTATTTTATTTTTATTTTATATTTTTTTTTCTTTTACAAGACTGGGCTGAGCCCACTGTTATTATTATTTTTATTTTTCTTCTTTCTCAGTCCAAATCCATTAAGCCTAGTTTTATTTATTTTATTTTATTTTCTTTTTTCCTGCAGCCCAAGCCCATGATCCCTCTCTTTTTCTTTATTTTTTTCGTTATTTTCTTTGGACCGGGCCAGGCCCAGTTCACTAATTACTTTTTCTTTTCTTTTTTTTTTTCTTCTGGGCTGGGCCAGGCCCAGTACCCTTATATTTTTCTTTTCCTTTTCTTATGGGTTGGACCAGGCCTATGATTCAATTATCTTTGTTTTTTTTTTTAATTTTCTGGCCCAAGTCTCGGCCCAAATTCTTTCTCATTTATTTTTTTTTTCTTTTCTTTTGCTGGGTGGGTCTAGGCCTACGGTCATTTTTTTTTTCTTTTTCTTTGCATAAAGCCTATGCAATTAGTAAGTCCAATTCCCAGCAATCTCTTCCTGTTCTTTTTCTTTTTCTCTTTTCCTTGCTATTCGGCCCAGCCTCCCTCTATTATTATTATTTATTTTTCTTTCCATTTTTGCATGGTTTTAAATATTTGCATGGATTTTCTTGTACGTAAAATTTTTTTTATTTTATTTTTTTCTTTTAAATAAAAAAAATAATAATAAGCAAATATCATAATATTTCTATATATCAAAATTGACCAAGTAATTTGGTTCAGTTCTTAACATGTACAAATATAAACCAAGCATTTTTACAAAATAAGTCTACATACACAAATTTAAATTAAATAAAGAAATGAACGGAAATAGATATAAATAAAATACCGAAAGAACGAAAATAGCAGTATTACTTGCCTTGGCTCGATCTCGACGATCTCGAATATTCGGTTCGAATCTTCTATTCGGTTTGATTTTCATTCTTTTTCTACTCTCTTTATTTTATTTATTTATTTTTTTTTTCTTCTTCGGTTCGGTTGTAGGCAGAGAGAGTGAGAAAGGAAGGCAGAGAGAGTGAGGGAGAGAATGGGGCAGAGATAAGGGAGGGGTGGGGTTTTATTTTTATTTTTTTAATTAATTTTTTTTTTTCCTTCCCAACGTTCACATGAGTTCGCCACCTAGCCGCCGCAGCTGCCACTCCGCTTCGTAATCACGACAGCACCACACACACTGATTCACACACACTGATTCACGGTGTATTTATTTTAAATTAATTTATTTATTTAATAATTTAATAATTTTGGTTTCGTGTAAAATTCTCCAAATACCACCAAATTTATGTAGAACGTAGTGCTCGACGTGGGGAACACTACAAAATTATCCGTTTGTTGTTTCGATGTCCGGAATAAATGAACAATGAACCGAAATTCCGAAATAATTAGAAGAATAATTTTAATATTATTAAATTAACAATTTTGGGAGTATTTTTCGGCCTGGTAAGAAAAATCTCCAAAAATCCTAAATATTACAAAACTAATAATCGAGAAGACCGAATGTCATTTGGGTGTGTGGATTTAAAGTTATGTTAACCGAAAGTTATTTCGGTGTCCAAAATTGGCTTCGGTGGACTTATTCGGCACTATTGGTCTCAAGAGAGTAATACAGGTAGCTCGAAATTTGGAGTATTACAGGTACTAACAAATATTCTTGTAATAATAGGGCCATTTCCGGATAAATGCCCTATATGCGACTTAAAATAGTAGAGGTGTTGGTTTGGCGATCTTCTACCATCAAAAGATTTGAGCTTCAACGGTTTGTAGTTTTCTGGGAACGACACCGTTTCCCACTCCATGGGATATGACCTTACTACACCCAGTTCATATAGGTCGCCTTTATGCATGAGGCCGTTCAGTTGGTTCTGGAAGCTCTCCATCCAGACAGCATTTGCGTTTCCCTCCTAGTGCATGGAGCGGTTGTCATCATCTTTATGATGTTCTGCTTCTTCTCGATTGTTATGAGGACCATGACCTTCTTCTTCGGTCTTCTTTCCTGCATTCTTCAGTTTAGCTTTTTCTAACTCCATCAGAACGTGTAGAATATCTTTAAGCTCGCTGATAGCATTCTGCTGTTGCTGGATATACCTATCTTGCTCTTCCATTCTCCGCATGAACTTTTCTGGGATATTGTTCTGCGTCATATATGCAGAGGCGGAGTCTTCTAAGAATGAATCAGACGTCTGTGATTCAGCCATAATAGACTTGGTTATATCTTCTTCATCAGATGAGATCCCCGCCATCTGTCAATAATTCATAGGGATCGCCACTCCACTTTTGAGTCGAGTGTGCTGAAAAACTCCTCGCTCTTCGTTGGATGGGTCTTTCGAACTCGAAGAGAGCTCTGGGTCAGAAACTTCTTCTTCGGAGACTTTCTTCGCCTTCTTTTTCTTCTTCTTTTCTCCAACGCTTATCATGTTGGAGGTCAACGCGGGGTATTCCGGCTCAGAAAACTCGAGCCCGCGTCGTCTCCTTTTTGCCAATTGGAATGACGATGCTAATGGAGACGACAATCGCTAAAACACCGAGGATCGGGCATGAGTTGAACAATGACAGTGAGACAGTACTGCATTGATCAGTCGTTCACAGTGGCATTGAGATACATGAGATTCTTCTCTTCTTCTGTTTAGAAGTTCCCTAAGATCTCCTGCACTGGAGTCCCTTGTGATGGGCTCATTTGTGAGAGGTAACTTCAGGGATGGTGGAGTTTTAGCCTCGCGGATAGGCATGCACTTTCTGTGAATTTGAGGTTCGCGAGCTTCTTCAGATTTTCCCCTTGGGACGCGAACGTATACTCCGCGTCGACTATGGACAACTTTGACAGGTTCACTCCGCTACCTGTAGGAAACGTGAGTGAATCCCTCTTCATCTTGACCAACTTCGCCCTTAGGCTTCCATATTTGGATGGTAGGTTTCTGCCTAGATGAGTTGGTGGTTTCCTCTTGTTGCGCGTTCCTGTGAAGGGCACAAGTTTTGGTTCTCCTCAGTTTCTTTTCATTGTACGGGTGAGAGGAACCTCCTTCTCTGCATGACAGCTTTGCGGAGCGGGTAGTGGTCGCTTCTCCTTGTTGAAGCAGGGACTTTGGTCCACTTTACTTGAGAGATCAAGAGTCTTTGTGGGAACTGGCAGAGAGCCCGTTGTTAAGGAAGGCGATTTCGGACTGGGTTATTTCCATCTCCTTGGAAATTGACCCCTTGGAGATTTTATGGTATCCCCTTAGGGAAGTAGGGCTCTTGGAGCCTGAAGAAAGAAATTCTTCATACATTTCCTGGTCGACGGAAATGGTGAGGGTTTCGACCAAACTACCAACTGGAATGTTGTCGGATTGAGCCACCACTAAGTCACCGGAGGTGATGATAGTCCCCAGCGGAGTCGCCAATTTTCTGTTCGCCATGAAAGTTGCACGCTCTTTATATCGAAGTATTTTCAATAAAAGGGTTACAATCGGACGATTTTCCGTTTACAGAAGATGAGGAAGATAACTTTTCCTCTTTGTTTAAGGCTGGGTTTCTAGGTAGCTATGGAGGACGATCCTGCTCTCCGTTGATACTCCGTACAATCTCTCTCAGTTGACTAAAAGGAAAAGAAAAAGGGGGCTCTTTACTCTTGATCACAAGGGATAACTTCTGGGAGAAGATGTTCGCCTCTATCTCTCCATCTGTCTCTTTCGCTCCCCGCCTTTTATAGGGGGCTTGGAGTAACATCCCGTCATATTTGCTCGACCGTTAGCTCCCACTACTCGAGAAGTGCCGCCATATTCGTTAGGCGGTTGCTCACACGACTGAAGTGACGCCGCTGCATTTGTTTGGCAGTTAGCCCCACGATCCGAGGTGGCAACTCTGCTATTCGGGTCGGGTGACTTTGTATTAAGCCCCTACCCGAAAGCTATGGGTAGTGTCGCGAATCTCAACTTTAGATTCGCGAACCTGTTCTGTCTTCTGGATCGCGAACCTCAGTTTCTTAGGTTTGGGGACCTCAGTTTCTTAGACTCGCGGATCTCAGTTTCTTAGATTCGCGGATCCGATGAGTTATGGGCTTCTGTCTCTGAATTTGTGGATCTGCTTTTTTTTTTCCAGAATTTTTCTCCGACATCGGGCATGTGACAGGAATTAACACTAACAAGAAATAAATTAAATGAAAGCATAATATATGTGTAATAGGAGCAGACTCTGAAGGAGGACTCTCCTCCAAGACATTCCTAGTATTAGACCCTGCCCCTAAAAAAATATTAATGAAGCTTCAGAAGTAGGAGGCACCCTATCGAGAGCCCCGTTCTAGGATTAGTGGACGAAGAGGGTGGCGATGACCTCTATACTTGCTGCCACGGGTGGAGGCAGAGTTGCAGCGGCAGCACCTGGCAAACTATTTGGCGGAAGGCCGACATCTGCCAAAAGAGCATAGCAAATGAGTGCTAAAAATATCGCAGGATACAAGTAATGGATGAGGATTAAGCAAAAGGAGAATACATGAATGAGTGGTTGATTGAAAAGGAGGCCACTACAATATTGGCACTACAGTACCAAGAGAATACCTCATGCATGAGTGGTTGAGTGAAAAGGAGGCCACTGCGGTGTTGGCACTCTGGTACCAAGAGAAAAACCCAAGTAACGTGTAAAGATTGGGAATCTTCTGAGGTAAGGCAAAATGAGCTCCCGTATAGCCGGCAGAGAAATGATACCATCCTTTGGCACTCTCAAGCAAATTACTCCAAAATTGCACTTTTGGATTGTCGACGTAAAGCTGTGAATACCCAAACTAACGGACAAATATGTTAGAGAAGTATAGTTCTAGGAAACAAATCGATTCTTGGTGATACAACAGATGCTCGGGCCTGATGTTGATCAACCACTAGAAACAGCCAGAATAAAACATAGTGTAGCTGTCAGGACCAGTGGTATCTCGAAATTCTTCGCCATTAGCTTCTCAAGAGAAGTTGGGAAAATAACGACAAATGTGATAGTTCTGATGGTTGCGCACAGTCTTCCAAATTACGTGCATATAATGGTTTCTCCAATCACATCCCTCGTGCTTCTGAATGAATGAGCCCCTGCAACTGTCTACTAGGGGTGAAGTCATCAGGCTCAGACAATGCATGATGAATCACGCCATGAGATAGGTATAAGATAACTCCACTCTAGCGCCTGGAGTTAACATCTCAGCCTTGGGTTCAGTGCCTCTACTTTCCTTCTTCTTCTTGCTTCTTGCCCAAAACTCTGTTGCAAGCTTACGAAGGCCATTCTGTAGCTTGCAGACCATGGCATGTAAGAGTTCGAGAGGCTTTCTATGTGCTAGGAGGATAGCTGAGTACACTACTTCAATAGCTTTGGCGTCTTGACGAATGGACGGGACGATACACTGTTTCAGCCAAAGCAGAGAAAGCCTACTATCAAACCCTTATCAGAAATGGGTGTCTGTGCTTGATAGTGAAAACTTTGAAAAGTCTTGCCTGCCTTGAATCCATCTTCATCTGATTCTGCTATATATAACGTGGCCCCTAAATGAGCTATCCGAGTCTCAATACTGGCCTTGCTGAGAGGGTCAGCTTCGTCACTACAATCTTAGGATGATCAACATCTTGAAACAGGTAATTAGCCTATAATTTTTGGCTAACACCTTGATGCCTTGTGCCAGAAACTTCTTAACAAATACAAAAGTGGCATATCACTCCTAGTATGTCTCGTACACTTGGGGATCATATTTCTTCATCCATCGTAGCTCCTTCGCCATTGAAACTATCTCTTCATATGGCAGCACCCTCATTGATAATAAAGAAACTTCGAACATTTCATGGAGAGCAAAGCTGAGCTCACCCACGAGAGTGAAGAACGTCCCGGGCTTGGGATTGTACATCACCACGATGCTGAACAGATGGTAGGCATTATGAAAGAGAGAGTATTGCACATTTATAATGGCCCCGTATAACCCTATGTCCTTCATGATCGCTTCAAGTATGGAGAGAACAAAGCTTATCATTCTACTCCACCACATCCTATCAGTAGAATGATTCCATCTAGAAGTGCAAAAGTTGTGAGCAGGGTACTGTCCTTTCAACTTTAAGAAATCATTAAGAAAGGTGCTGACTAGCCGAGGAGACTCTCCAAGTGGAAAGTCTTTTCCTACTCTTTTCAATAGTAGACCAGTTAAAAATCTACTAGAGGCATTTTTATAGGGACCCTGGCTACCGAAGCTACCAACGGGAATGCCGTCTTGGTTTTTGGTAAGACTCCACTCCATCTAGCGAGGAGCAGAGATGTTTTAAAGATAAGTCAATAAGCAGCTACTTGCCATCTCTGGAATGAACAGCCTCACATATTCTATTTGGCGAAGCCATTTACACTCTTCCTCAAAAAGAGACTCCTTTGAGATGAGTATGGAATCGCCAAAGAGGAAGGTTGGCTTCTCAAGCTCTTCAGTATTCGCACCTCAAGGTGAGCGTCGCTTATCAACTCTCTCAATGTAGACGAGTTATAGCTGGATAGCATGTTCCTGTGATCATTGCTGCTACCTGAAGTGAATGAGGAGATTGGTCCACGGAATCCAGGCTAAATTCTACCAATGGGACCTCCTCAAAAGCAAAAGTGATGGGCCTCGACGGGGAGATTGTATAGTTCACTATCAAAGAGACAAAAAAAAAGTCAGAAACTTATTAAATATGGCAGAAAAATCTCTAAGTGGAGAAACGCAAGGCTATCCAGCCCCACGTAAAAGAGATTAAAAGCGAGGCTAACAGCCTCGCGAAAGCCATTGTGAGGTTGTTGCCTTGCGAAATGCAGTGCGAGGTTGTAGCCTCGCATGACTTAACGTGAGGCTACATAGCCTCATGCATTCTACCCAAAGGCGATTCACCACCGGCAATGGATTCCAATGCCACCGGCAGTAGATTCCAATGCCGCCGGTGAATACAGCATTTTTAACCTCAATTGATCCAAGAATCACGGCTAAAATGCTCCATTGAAGCTTCATATCAAGTTTTTACTCAAGGAGGAAGAAATAAGATTTGAAAAGGATTTTACCTCCAAGAATGGGAAGAACTCCTCCAAGGCCAGCAGCCGACGACCGTGAAGACGAGGTATTGTCATTTCGGCTGACTACAACCTTCTTTAGTGTCATTGATTGAAGAATGAGGTGAGAATTCAAAGAAATTCGAAGGAATTCAAAGGAAATTCAAAGGAACTCTTGAGATGAAAGAATGGGTTTCTTTGAAATGAATGATGGAGATGAAGAGGCTATTTAAAGAGTAAAATGGCGCCAATGGGACTAAAATTTCACAAGGTAGTTATAAATTCTGTGAGACTATTTATTCTGCAAAGCTATTTTCCACAAGGCTATTTATTTCATGACACTATCATCATGTTCAAGACCGATTTAAGCATCATATCGTCAACGGAGTACGAGATCGATGCTCCATAACCATGTTTAGAACTCACACCTTTTATAAAAGAGAAAGATGTCATATAAGCTCGTTTGTTTTCTATTTTTCTTTTCATTGTAATTTAGAGAATCTTTGTAATTCATAAATCCATGGCAATGACAGGAAGTGTGACTTTCACAGGAAATAATTACTATAGCAAAAAACAACGGACTCAATGCAGATTCTTAATGCAATCCAATTATCATAGAAAATTCAGTTATTAGACCACCACATGTTCTAATATTAGTCACTACGCTATTATACATATCCTTAATTATATCAATATACTTGATAGGGACTCTTTTATTCATCAATGTCCACCAAAGTATCTCTCCTCGCAGCTTATCATAGGTTTTTTCTAGGTCAATAAATACCATATGCAAATTTATATTTTCTCTCAAAATTGCCTTATAGATTGACGAAGTAAATGAATAGTTTCTGTCATCGATTGCCCCAGCATGAATCCAAACTAGTTCTCTGATATTTTAACACTCTGGCTCAATTTATATTCAATTATCCTTTTCCAAAACTTCATAGTGTGACACATGAGTTTTATTCCTCGATAATTAGAAAAATCTGAATATCACTCTTGTTTTTATACAGTGATAGTAGAGTCCTCTTCTTCTATTCATTTAGCATTTTCATAGTTTACCAAATCTTATTAAAAAGATCTATCAGCCACATCACACTCATCCCTCCTAAATATCTTCATACCTCTATAGAAATTTTAGATGGACAAATAACATTTCTTGAATTTATCATCTTCAAAATCTCTTTTACTTCAGATTCTTTAATTCTGCACATAAATCTACGATTCATATCCTCACCCTGAATAGTAAAATTTCCAAAATCTTGAGCACAACTACCATTATATAATCTATCAAAATAATATTTTCATCTTCCTTTAATTTTTTTGTCTCAAGCTAAAACCTTATGATCATCATATTTAATACACTTTTCAGTACATAAGTCTCTAGACTTTCTCTCTCTTATTCGAGAAATTCTATATATATTATTTTTTGTCCCTTTATTATCGAACTTCTCGTATACTTTTTTATATAATTTAGTTTTTACATCCCGAACAGTTTTCTTAGTCTCCTTCTTAGCTAATTTATACTTTTCAAAGCTAGTTCCAACATTATTTTTCTTCGAATCTCTAATTGTGATAGAAAAATCTTTTAATAGAAATCTTGGATGCTTGCAACTCTTATTAAGATTAGGCATGGTCTCCTTCTCTCTTTCTAATAAAATAAACTTGGATGCTACTAAGAAATCAAAGAGAAGTAAATAAACATAGATTTTATATAATATGAACAAAGTACAGGGGTTTCTTTTTCCTTAAAAATACAAAGGGAAATCACTGGTGCAAGTTGTCCTGGAGCAGGACTTTGAATAACTTTAATTCGATGCCTAGTAAACTTTATTTCGATGCCCGGTGATCTAATGCCTGATCTACTTTTGCATATTCAAGGAATGCATTAAACTATTTCCAGAAACATAATAATCAAAGAAGCATGGAATTCAAATGCTTGAGTATTAATTTTACCATGGTCACTATTATGAGTTGACTATTATAAGAATTCATCAATGAGTAACAATATTATCAATTTGAAAGATACCATATCTCACACACAAAAAAGCTAATGAATTTAAAAGAATTTTTTTTTTCCCCATTCAGATGGAACAGTATATTACTGTAGTAGCTCGTATGCAAAATTTGATGACATAAAATGTATTAGCAAATCCTTTAAAATGTGGATGCCAATGAGAGGTTTTGACATTGAAACTCGTTGATGGTGGGTTTTACAAGCTGAGAATATTGAGAAGAGTTACTCTGTTTCGGAGCAATTGCCTGAACAGGAACTCTATCCCTGATTCAAGACCTTTGATCCTCGAATGCAGTGCTTGCAAGTCATTATGCGCCATTTGTATTCTGAGAGAATCAGCATCTTTGCGGAGGATGCAATCATAAGAAGCTTGTAAGCACATATCAACACTCTCTTCATCGGATGCACCTTTGCAAGCCACTTTTCTCTTGGAAATGGCCTTGGAGACGATAAACCACCCGCTAGACTTCGTTTTTGGCATTGACAGTAAAGAGAGGACTGATCTGAGGAGGGAAATGGTGATCTCTCTTGCTTCTATCAAAACCTTAAGCATCTGATCAGTATCGTTCACAATGTGATTGCCACCTATTTGCGCCAATGACTTGAGACAGTCCTTGACCATCTTCCGGGCCTTCTTCCTCGAATTGGCACATGTATTTCCTTTCCTTCGGATTGCTGACTGGATGTCTTGGACATGTTCTCTCATTGCAATCAAGCTGTCCCTTGCAGAACCGGTCACATCCAACAACCTAAGAGAACAATCAAGTTGCTCTTCCACTTGACAAGTTTGGAGAGAATGGCTGCTTGGCAGGTGGAGAATCTCCTCAATCAATTCATACAATTCTCCTACACCTCTCAATCCTTTCAACATCATTTCTGATGTTCTGGAGGAGGAAGCGAGATATGTACTTAACTTGCGTAGATCTTCTTCGACTCGAAGGGTAGTTGGGTGAGATGTAGAGGGCATGCTGGTGGATCGAATATGGTTAGCCATTTGAGAGATTTTTTGAGAATTGCTGAAGACAGAGAGAAGGATGAAGAAAGCTATGAGAGATTGAGAAGGATGGAGGATGTGTTGGTTTGGTCCATTTGGTTCTATCTACTTATAAATCAAGGCCATGGTTGCTGAAATTAGATAAGTAGACAACTAGAATCTTGGCCACCATGTGATATCAAAGTGGGTATATGCTTGAGATAGAGGCTCCTGTATGGCTTTCTGCAAGCAGATTACAATCATTACGGTTAGTTTAAGAGGGAGAAATTAGCAGGTGGAATAACATCAATTATATATATAGGGTTATCAATGCATTGTCTGTTAGCTGCATTGGTGACAAGAGACAACAAGAATACTTGGCAGCTAAGCCCCAAATTGGAACGTGGATCTGGTGGCATCTTCTTCAACTTCCTTGGAAATAATCATCTTGAGCTGTTGAGCAAATAAAATTGGGCAGAGAGGTTCTGCACATGAAGGCCGATAATTGATAAATATGAGTTGAAATGAGGTTTAAGTGATGGATGGGTAACCAAAACTCTAGTTTATAAGTCGAAAGTTTCATCAGGGCAGAATACAACTGGTGGTATGTTTTAGCTCCTTACACAATGTCATTGCCACTGTTGAAACATGATAGAGGTCACCATGTTACATCAATGAAAATATAAGCTTAAGATGTGATCTTTGTATGCATTTCAACTAACAACTCATAATATTTTCTTGAGATTGGGGGAGGGTTACCATATAATTCATGCAGCTTCTGTCACCAATACAGTGCTAGTTAACTCCAAAGATGTAAGCATGATTAAAACTTGCAGAAGGTAGCTGAACTTTCTTGGTCCTGCCGGCAGTGTGGATAATAGACAACAAAGCACAAGAATTGTTGGCAGATGAACTTTATATTGCTATCTACATCAGGTAAAAGATTGGCTGAAACATTGTACCGCACAGGGGGTCTTAATGAGGCAGTCCAAAGAATGCCAATGATTAGGACTTGAAATCAAAATCTATAGAAGCTGACATTTATTATGACGGCACGCACGCGAGGAAGGCAAATACTTTCTCCCTTTCACCAACACCCTCTTATCCGAATAAGCACCATAACTCTACTATTTCAAGGCTTACACCAAATATTTTGCAACGCCCCATTCTGCAGGTGAGATACTGATACGGAATGCACTCAAACAGAGTACACAAGGCCTTAATGTATTCACAATATAATGAATATACATAGTTAAGTATCAATCAAGACAACACCCATATGATCACAGCAAAATAATTTTCTCCTACACGAATCGCATACAAAATATTGCATGTTCATCAACAATGAGAAAGGAGCGTAACATGATATAACAAGAGTACATTACCTGGATATCACAGTTATATAATAACAACCAAGTATATACTGATACAAAAGAAATATACATCCTGAGCATAGAAAGTCACCATATCCAATATATAATACATACACGTGAAGGTGACAAAAGAATATAAAAAGTAGGAAGTCCATAGGCCTACCACAAGGCCACCGTTTGAGCTAGGAAGTACGGACCATCAGCTAGTGGAGTTGTGCCCATCTCTAAGTCAATATCAACACCTAAGCTTGTTGAGGAAACTTAAGGTCCGACCTGGTAAATAATGTTATCGAGGTCACGCTCAAAACTGAATGAAATAAGTATTAACATCATGATAAAGTCTTATATGATGCATGGCAAAAAGGTAAACACAAGCAAATAACTAAAGTAAAAGTAGAAAGCAAATACATATAGCTCCTAGGAGTCGACCACACTTATCCAGTATACCAAAAAGAGATCCTGAAAAAATATGTTATATATTCCATACTACATAACGTGTCGAAAATTTTAGAGGTGACTCCCACATATAAAAATAGTGGCCTACCATTTGGCTACATGTAGAAATTAGTTCTAAGTGATACTTAATTATATCTCGATACACAATCTCATCATGGTGATTGAAATAAGTTTTACGAAAGTTATTATTTGAATCTACACAGTGAAACTATTTTTTTGACGATAAACGGCAAGTTATAACCCTCCGCGTTCCATTAAAGAGAAGATAACATAACAATAAGAGTTATGGAGCTCTAGTAGGAGGCTCATTCATAAACTTACATAATAAAAGTTCTAAATAAAGTTGCATAAAACCTAGAAAATGAAAAAAAAGTACATTAACCCTACATATAACAGTCGGTTTTTCCCTCGGTCCATTACACCTCGTACCTCCAAAGTGCTTCTCTACTCCTGCTCTGGTGGGCTATCATCTATATCATCCCCTGAAAATCCTCCTGATAGATAAAGCCTCTCCTCATTTGAGAGAATAACTATACACATAATAAAAAATGAATGATAAGTCTCATACAATGCTAAATGAAATGACATTAATCATTAAATAATCTAATATTTCTCTCTTTCCAAATATTCCAGCAAAAATCAGCTATAACTGTCTAAGTATATGGCTATCTTTATCCCCCTGGTAAGTCTTCTCCAAATATTAACATCTAGTTTAATATTGATGTTGGCCCTAGCAGAAGAATTCCATATATTTTTGGAAAAGAACAGTTACACGTGATGTGCTCGGTTGATTCCCCGTCCTTCTTGCACAGGATACAAACATTGAGGCCAATCCAACATCTTTTTTGCAATTTCGGCCAGATAAGAAGAGGTTTTTTGCACACCAGCCATAGGAATAGTCTTATCTTCTAAGGTGACTTCACAATCCAAATCCACTTAGTGTTTGGTGAGGTTACTCCCCCATTTATAAAATGTTGATAAGTGGATTTCACAGTGAAGTTACCATCCTTCTCTCATCTTCAGATCGGTCTATCCTCCTATAAGGGCGCAGGTGTTGAGTCATTTAGGAACATTTTTAGTAGTCTAACTTTAACAAAATCCTGTCTGGACAATATCGTTGAGTTCCATCTCCATCTCGAACGTTCTCAATAATCACACACCCTGGCATCTTTATTATTAGTTTTCTGGAAAACATCTGAAAATAAAGTCTTAAGAGGGATTTGAGAACACCATCTGTCATACTAGAAGGCTATCTTATTCCCCCTTTTCAGTTTATATTCTAAGTTATGACAGGTTAACTGTCTTACTACCAACACCCCCTTCCAAAAAACTGATGCATTATGTCTTTGCCTTGTTTCCCCATGCAACGTAACTCCATTTGGGCCATATTTATTAAGTAGTAGCTTCTGAAATGAACACTAGTTATGGGTAATTAGATGTCACCACTATTTGGTCATTAGTGATAGGTTAAAGGTTTTGAATTCCACTATCCCAAACCCCAAGCCTCTTTTGATCTACACACCTATCCCCATGAAACTAGATGGTATTTGTTGGATGATGCATCCACTCCATTCCAGAGAAACCTTTTCCTAATCCTATCAATTTTATCTCTGACCCATTTTGGCATTATGAAGAAGGACATCAGATTAATGGTAGTGAGGAAAGTACCGTATTGAGCATCACCACCTTCCCCCAATGACAGGTATTTTCCTTTCCAACTTTCCAATTTCTTTTCAAAGCAGACTAACAGAGGAAGCCAATCTCTTTTTGTGAGTTTTCTGGACTTTATTGGTATTCCCAAGTATGTGATTGGGAATTGTTCCTCCTTACAACTAAACATCTCCCTGACAACTTGTATCGATACATTTCTTGTCTCGAGACAAACCATCGAGCTCTTGGCAAAGTTTATTCTCAGACCAGACCAAGCTTTATAGAAACAAAGAGCCCATTTGACAATTATACTTCTCTTATATTACTTTTACCGAAAATGAGTGTATCATCTGCGTATTGTAAATTAACAAAGGACATAAAGGGGGCTCCAAGAAGTCCTTCAATCTCTTCTTTCTCCTTCAGCTTCTGTAGTATGAAGTTCAAACCATCTGCTACTAAGACAAACAGTAAAAGGGAGAGGGGATCTCCTTGTCTTAAACCCCTCTTCAAAACTATTTTCTTCCCCCACTGTATCGTTGCACAATATCTATGTTTTAGCTAAGCTCAACCAAGATTCAATCCACAATCTCCATTTCGCTCCAAATCCCCTGAGTCTAAGCACCTCCATTAGGCAATCCCAATCCACCATGTCATATACTTTTTTGAAATCTAGTTTCAACATGAATCCATTTATGTTGGATTTCTTACATTAGTGTATGACTCATACGTAGTGGCTACCCCTTTCAAAATATTTCTCCCTTCAATAAAACCCATATGATAATCCTCTACCAATAGTTTCAGCTTCGAAGCCAATCTGTTGGTCAATATTTTGGAGACTATTTTAATATTATTGTTCAATAACGCAATGGGTCTGTAATCACCAATCTCCTCCGGTGAGCACTTTTTCAATATTAGAGTAATCACCGAATAGTTTATTCTATCTAATCTACATGTTCCTTGAGATACTTCTTCCAATAACTAGGTTAAGTCACCTTTGATATCTTCCTAAAAGTGCTTGAAAAAGAATACCGGAAAACTGTCAGGCCCTGGTGCTTTGTCCTGGCCTAATTCCCATACAGCTCTTTTAATTTCCTCCACCCAAAATTCTTCATCCAGGACTGACAAACCCACCTCCTTCTCCCAAGCATCCTTCTTCAAGCGGATATGGAAGGTCTTCCTTCTACCAAATAACTGTTTAAAGTGTTGGTATACGTGTTCCTCCAAGTCATCTCCCCTCACATGTCTCTCCTTCACCTTCAACTGATGGATCTTGTTCACTCTATGTCACATACTTGCCCATCTATAGAAGAATATAGTCTTCGCATCCCCTTCCTTCAGCCAATTCGCATGCATTCGTTGTCTCCATCGCATTTCCTCCCTCTTATATATTTCTTCAAGATCTCTCCTTAGATGCAGAAATTTGTTGTTTTCGTCCAATGATAAATTTTTTGTTTCTTCCAGTTTTTCTAATACATCCATCTCTTTCAAAATGACCTCCTTCTCGTTTCTCCCTTCGCTTCTGAAGCACCTTTCCCTTCTCCATAAGACCTTTCGCAAACGGCATAGTTTGATACAAATTTTGTTGCCGCATCACTGGCTCTCATGTTCTGAGGTCAACTTTCTCTAATAAGGTTGTGCATTTCTCGAAATTCCAGCCACCATTTCTCAAAATGAAAACGTTTATATAGATTTTTTTTTTCTTCTCTCTAGAGGTGAGCAGGATTAAAATATGATCTAATATCGGTCGGGATAGGGAACAAATCTCAGCTAGCAGGAATTTGGACTCCTAGTTATCAGAAACCAATACCATATCCAACTTTGCCATTATTGAATTGAGTCTCATATTTAACCAAGTGAAAAGCCGATCCGACAAAGGCAAATCTATCAGGTGCAACTGACTAATAAAGTCATTAAACGCCTGCCTATCTTTAAGTGACCTGTCCTCCCTTTTCCTTTTATTTGCAAATCTAGTGATGTTAAAATTCCCTTCCAAAATCCACGGGTCATCACAGTTGTTTCTAATTACTATGAGTTTCCTCCAAAACTGCATTTGCAACCTCCTTTCATTAGGTCCATACACTACAGTCACTATCTGCACCCAACTGTCCGATAATCTCCTCGCCCTGACCATTAGTGAAAACTCCCCTTCCCAAGATTTAAGGATTTGATAGTCTTTGTGGATACTGATTAGGATCCCAGCTGATGCTCCCTTTGCATTTAATATAACGAGATTATAAAATTTTCTAGAGGCAATTGAGCTCAAAATTCAAGGATCAGGATCTGAGAGTTTAGTCTCCTCCATACATATAAAGTCAATATTTTTGGTGCGTACTATTTCTGCCACCATTCTTCATTTAATTGGTTTTTCCAGCCCTCTAACATTCCAAAAATTGCAATTCATCGCAAAATATAATGTATCCTCTCCACAGGTAGGCTCACCCTGTTCTTCAGGATTTCATGTCCCCCTTTTGGTCCCCTAGGGACGCAACCTCCAGATTTTTTATCAATGTAAGATTGTGTGTTTGGTCTGTGTACCCTACCCCCAAATCAATATCGTATGTATGAGCTAATGCAATTAATACATCATCCGATACACAATTAAGAATATTAAACTTAAAGTTAGATGTACCTGGTATCGGATCTGTCTGTTCTACTTTTCGCATAGTAACTGCTATAGCAACCTAGCCTAGCTGGTAATTATAACCACCTCTCTTCTCCTCCAGTCTTTTACTTCTGCTGGATGGTGTGATCAGGGACGTAGTCTGTCCACCCTAGCCCACAAGATCAATCCCCCTATCGGCCTCTACCTGGACTTCCATCTCCTGCATTTCCCCTCCAACATCTCTTCGGAGCTCGATTACTTATGTCTTGTCTATTGTCAATTTCCCAATTTCCCCCTATATTGTTATCATTGTGTCCTTCTCTACCAACAATGTCTCCTGTCTTTCATCACTGAACACATTGTTTACCTCTCTGATATGCTTAGGTAATCTGGATGGTTGTCTTCTCCGAATATGCCTGCTCTGTCTTAGATTTTCCTTAGTCATGACATTTTCGAGGAGCTTGGCAATGGTGTCTCTTGCAAATTCTTTGTCAAAGCTATTTAAGGTTGCTAACAAACTCGTATACTCCATATTCTTGTTATAGGAATGCTGCCCAAAATCCAGGTGCCTTCTAGAGCTCCCTTCACCAATTGGTTTATTGTTATCATGTAGGCCCGGTATACCACTAATATTAGCAGTATCTTTCTCTAGGCCCATAAATTAGTCATGTTCTTCCTCAGTTGGGCCTTGCTTCCCAAGCCCAATCCCCTTTATTGCCTTTGACCTATCAGAGCCTCTTTCAAGTTGACCCATGTTGCGGGCCCCCTCTATCTCAAAAGTTTTGCAGTGCATCCCTCCACTTGTATTTGCTTATTGCACCCCCCACTGGTAGTCCCACACTCTTCAACTTCCGCATTAGAATTGCGGGACCCACCCATTGCTTTAATCCTTTCACCTAATTCCCTACTTAGAAAATTCTCATCTCCTTGGATCCCCCCACTCCCCCTCTCTCTGCTTGAAAGGTGGAGGAGGACCTTTCAACTCCACACTCTTCCCCATTTCTGCGCTGTTGTCACCCTTGTCTCCTTGGGAATCCAACCCCCTCACTCTATCTCCCTGCCTTCTTTCACTAACCTCCTCTACCCGAAGTGCTGCCATCCCCTTCTGCTTCAAGTCAGGCATCCTCTCTCAGGACTTACTCTCTTTGGCAAGTAAGACTGTCTTCTTTCTCAAGCAGGTATGGTCTCTGAGCCTTTTAGTGTCAAGGAAAAGTCTCTCCTCCTCATCTCTCTTCAAAATCCCAAAATTAGAGTCTCTTTCATCCATGACCAAAGGGTTTTCTGTCAACCATACTATTTCTCCTTCTTGTATTGTACTTCTTCCTTCCATTGGAAAGCTCGGGTTTTGATTTGCCTTAGACAGGGAGGTTTCAGAAGCGGGCTTCTACATGCCTACGGGCGGAGGCAAGGGACCCTCAACCCAACTTTTTCCATTATCAAGGCTTCTCTCCCTTCAACCTCTAAAGGTATTCTCTGAACTTTCCTCAAATGATTTGTTTGATAGTGAAATTTGTCGTGTCTTGTGCTATTAACCGGCGCCATCTTTGTCAGGTTCCTTTCACTGTTACCGATGTGATGCTAGTTTTGTTCCATGTAAAACTTCTTCTGTTACTGGCGGGGAGGTTAGTAATCCTGGTTGATGGCTGATCGAAATCACCGATCTTGCCGGTCACTGCGACTCCCTCAACACCCACCAATGGAAAGCTATTTTGAAGTTTATGTGCAATTTTTAGTCTAATAGAAACCAGCTGACTTCCGAGGACCACAGTGAAATCCAACGGTATCGCTGCCACATTATCACACCCCACTTTCACTCTAGCACAATCCAGTTTTTGTTTCTGAATTGTATCCTCATCTATGTCTATTACATGTGTGAATTTTGTCATAAGTTTGCTAATATCCACTCTATTCCAATGGTGCATCGGCAACCCTCTAATTTCCACCCATGCCACTTTCGATAATGTGAAGAATAGATCATCTTCTTCTCCATTCCACCTGTAGACCCTAAAGCCTGCTTTATACCCTTTGCATGGTACCGAGGTTCTACTGGCCGCAATTGATAACACATCCTCCATAGGAAAATATGTGAAGAACTTATTTCTCCCATCATGAATAACCCAATTGAATTTTGGATAAACCCTGAGCAGTGTTGACAAACCTTCCTTCATGTCCTCCATCGAGGGATTTCCATGTCTGGGATACAGTACTCCCAAGGTTCTAGACAAACGCTGTTGCTCCCCCTTCGCATGATCCAATATCGGAATGTAATCAATAGGTTTTGTCCTTGGTGTAGGTTCCACCACTCCAAACTTCTCCTCTGTTACATAGTTTGGGGTTACAGTATTTGTTCCTTCCTTCGCGTATTGCATCCTCTTTTGGGTGACTGGTCTCGGGTTGATGGTGGTTTTGGGCATAACCTTCGCTTTGAATTTCCTCTCTAGAGCGATCGGGCTCTCACCAATCTTGTGGCTAAGTGCCTTACAGAACCTGCAATGGATGAATGGGCATTAGTCTTAAAGTGACCCTTCTTCCTACAAATCCAGCAAGCCTCTGGGCTCCCATGAAAAGG
The DNA here is from genome assembly GCA_036321105.1 of Dracaena cambodiana. Lineage (NCBI taxonomy): Eukaryota > Viridiplantae > Streptophyta > Magnoliopsida > Asparagales > Asparagaceae > Dracaena > Dracaena cambodiana. The sequence goes on along the minus strand of JAYEPQ010000015.1, from coordinate 31,196,287 downwards.
CCTCCTCGCCAGAGAAAATTTCCTCTTTTTGCTCCCCTTTATGCCTGTCATGGCATAGTTTGCCATTTTCTCCTTCTTAACGGATGCCTTCGATTTGACCATCTTCCATAATTCCTCTTTGGACTTTTGAGTCTCTTCTCCCACCACTATCTTAGCCGCCACAAGCATTGCCAGCACCTCCTCTCCTGTGTAAGTGGTGTTAGACTTAAATGGGATCGCCACCGCAATGGAATTAACAACTCCACTCTCCGGTGCCTCTTTGACCACGTCTGACTAGCTCCGCCTTCTATGCTTTGGGTTTTCATCCTCCTCACTGCTATTATCCTCTTTGTTTTTCTCTTGTCCCAACCAGTTCCAACCAAAATCCATCACCGGAGTTGATGTGTGGTTGTAGGTCGACAAACGGCCTCCTTTTTTGCTCCCGGTGAGAGTGACCGGTGATGAGATTACAATCTGAGGTCTCTAGATTTCTCTCCAATAGTTCCTCTCCAACTATTTCTTCTCCTCTCTTTTTTTTTGTTTTTCTTTCTATGATTTTTTTTTGCCAGAGAATTCACCTGAAATTGCCCTCTCTCACCAGACCTCAGGTACAGTCATTATTATGCAAGGCATAGTTACTGTTGGATGTCGGAAGTAGAGAGACTACATAGTGAAACTATTACTTATTATAGGGGTGCATCTGTTTCTGCTCGCAGCCATAACAACAATATTACACTCATTTTTGCCAGGGCTCCGACAACAGTAACTCCTATATTTAGTAATCTGATTCAGCCATACAATTTCATCCAATATGCATGGTCGATAATCAAATGTTTGTGTTGAGTGTGAAGTACAGTCTCATATTTCATAAATAATGGTACAATCAATTATACAAGTAGAATATCAATTTAATTCAATATAATCAAATTATTCATACTTCAACTCTAACCTAACCCATGTAGTCATGATCCTAAACATGACAATGGTGTCCATGGTCACGTACATAGATCATTAATTAAAAAATTTGATGGCACATTACATGTTAGCCTACGTTACATGTTAGCCTAGTTCTGAAAACATAAATAACTATCAATTAGATTGACTAAAGTAGTAGATAGCACTAAACAACTACATCTCATGCAAACATGAGTAATGAAATCAAATGGCAACAATAACAACAATTAAACCTTTTATCCCAAGTACTCAGGTAGGCTATATGAACTAAAAGAGAATCACGTCGAGTTGATCACATGATGTAATACCCCATAACTTTATAGTCCCACATCGGATGTGAGATGAGAGAAAAAGTAGTTTATAATAATTCCTATAAAGCTACAAAATAATCGTAACTAACATTTTTGAGGGAGAAATTTGTGGTTAATTATAAACTATTTTAATTTATGACAATCTACTGAAAGCTTAGTTTATTCCTATGCAAATATATTACCAGCGTTCCGCTATCCAATTTTTGGGTGGGGCCATTACAGGTGGTATCAAAGACAGATATCAGCCACAAATGTATAGAACTAAATGCTATTTGGAACTAAGTACTACTCTGAATGAAGTGCCACACGAAAAAGTAAGGGCTAGCTCTTGAATCTATAAGAGTCACGTCTAAAATCTACGGGGCCACCTCTAGAATCCCACACCGCCACTGAGCCCCTTTCTAACGAGGATGTCAAATCCTAAAGGAAAGAGAATTAATACCATATAACTCAATAGTCCCACATCGCATGTGAGAAGAGAAAAAGAGTAACTTATAATGATTCCTATGAAACCACAAACTAATCGTACCTAGCCTTTTTGAGGAAGAATCTGTGGCAAATTATAAGTTATTTTAATTCATGGTAATTTACCGAAGGCTTAGCATATCCTTGCGAATACTTTATCAGCATTCCGCTACCCAATTTCTGGGTGGGGGTATTACAGATGATTCTTCTCCACTCATTTTTATCGAACAATACATTCTCATTTAAATCTCTGCCATCTATGTCTTTTTGTAACCTCCATCCACATTTTATTTGGTCTTCCCTTGGTTCTTTTAATATGTCCAATATTGATAAATTTTTCTCATCAAATTGACAGATTTGAATGACTACGTTGCACATATCCAAATCAACGTAAGCGATTTTCTTATATCTTCTCTTCGATGGGACCCATGCCTACCTTAGTACAAATATTTTCATTTCTCACTTTATCTCTCCAAGTATTGCCACACATCTAATGAATCATTCGCATCTCTGCTACACTTATTTTATGTAAATAACATTTCTTTATTGTCCAGCATTCTGTATTATATAATAAAACTGGTCTAATAGTAGTTTATAAAATTTTCCATTAAGCCTCAACGGATATTACAATCGTATAAAACTCCCATTGCACTCTTTTATTTCATCCAGCCAGTTTGGATTCTATAGTTAATATAAATGACAAGTTATATAATTAATCCATATGTATATAATAAGGCTACAAATTAATCAGTAAGTAGATCTTGACATATCAACCACTAAAATCAAACTACAAATAACTACATTAATCATTTTGAATGTTAGGAAGTAATAGATTAATTTAGAGTACCAATTTTTTTAAAGAATCATATAGCCCATCAAAATATTGATAAGCTTAATCAACTTCTTATAATATTTCAAATATCTCATTATTAATCAAATTAGCACTTAGGCTTGAGATAAGTTTAATATCATTATAATTAAACAAATTGTAATTCATTTTTTAACTAATCATTCTAGCTAAATGTGTACAATTACTTATGTAATTAATCTCTAAAACTAGTTATATGCATGATTGTCTTTCTAATTTACTTGTTGAAGCATAAAAATGTAAGTTTCAGCTCTAATTTTATTTAATAAACAAATTCGTGAGAAAGAAGTATAAGATTACTTTCAAGTAGACGTTTTTCGTAGATAATACATGATAACTAAGTAGGACTATTTTTATTATATACCACACTATGAAAATTTCCAGTCATGTAAGAAATTACAATCCGAAAATAACATGACAGTAATTACACAAAGATAGAATAAAAGATAACATAGAAAGAATTTACTTTGTCTTTATTCCGTCTAAAATAAATTAATCTAATCTTAACTAATTTTTTTCTTTTAAAATCAAACAAGGTGTTTGTACTTGCTAACACATACCTCTAGCAGTAATAAAAGTTATTCGTATTTGCTAACACATACCTCGAGCAGTAAAAAAAGTTTAGAGTCAAGATACTCATACTTGTTGTTTTTCTTGATGTAAAACATTCAAGTGAAATGCGTGAAAACACAAGTATATTAATTAGAGGACTTGATATAAGGTCTCTAATCCATTAGAAGACTTGATATAAGGTCTCTAACCCATAAAATTCTATCTTTATATCAAACAAGTGTTTATCAAGTTATTTCTGTTCTAATTACAAGGATTGAACATGTTTCAATATTCAAATGAGCTGTTTTCAGCATTTAACAAATTATAAACTATTCATAAAGTACAAAGTAGGTTTAAATTATAATCCAGTATTAATAGATCATTCATTAACTTTTAATGCAAGGAAAAGTTTGTATTAGGAGAATAGAAATAAGATATTATTTCACATGATTTATTCACTAACCATCCTATTAAAATATAAATATTCAAGTACAAGTTTTAAATCATAATATTTTGTTAAAGTAGGTTATGGTAGATGAGTGTTGTGTTCCTAGGTTATAGGAATGGTAATCCTCTCTTGAGGCCATGGGCTTCTTTTTCTCCTTTTCTTCTTCTTCTCTTCTCTAGCTTTTCTTCCTGGAAAATGAAAGCATGAGAGAGAAATGGAAAGAGAGAGAAAGTAATGAGTGAGAGCTGGAGGGAGAATTCATAAAATAAATGAGGGGGAAAAAGGTCAGTTAGAGACATAGGGCAAACTCTCTCTTATAGGTGCTGGTCATGCTTCTAACCCAAGAACAAGCAAAGTGAAGAAGGTAAGACATAGTGTGTGTGTATATATATATATGTGTGTAATGTACAAGCATGCATGAAAAGAAAAATAATAAAAGTGAAATATGTTTCATTCCGAAATTCTAGCCAAGTGCAAAAGTCAAAATCAAAGACCCAGTTCCCATCAAATTGGCAAGCAAATAAATAATATTATTTTAACGGAAATTTTGCAGAAAAATACATAAAAATTAACAAGAATCTGGAAAAATGAGACATGTGCATCTATCCAGTTTTTGAGATCATCCAGTGATTAGAACTTAAAACTCTAAACATAGTGGGGAGATGTAAGAGGGCATGCTGATTGATCGAGTATGGAAAGGTTAGTATATGACTTTTTTGAGTTTAAAATTGTAGGTTGGTATCTTCTGCGTTTCATTAATGAGCAAATTAACCAAACATGTATCCTATGGCCTCCGTTAGTATATGACATTTGCCTTTTCAAAAAGTTCCTCAGGATAGAAGCAGAAAACTTTATGAAAGAAGGATGAAGAAGGCCATGAGATATTGTGAAGGATGGAAGTCTTAGGTTGGTTCCTCTGGCTCTTACAGCTTATATATATAACCCAATGCTTTGTGGGTGGAAATCAGATGGAGAGACAGCAGGAATCGTGCCACCCGTGTTACATCAATGTGAGTATGAGCTTGAGATGAGATCCATTTAGGGCTCTCAACAAGCAAATCATAATAGGTTCTCGAGGAGAGGATTGGGTTGGCATATAAATTGTATGATACCAGGCCTGGGAGTTGACCAAGATAGGGGAGACAGCAAGAACCTTTCCATCAATATACATCTATATATATGCTTATGAGCTTCACATGAGATCCCGTCCGAAATTTTCTATGAACAGGCCATAATCCTTTCTGCTAGTTTATGAACTGCGCACGAGCCGAGCCATGCGATGCTTGTTTGCCTCATAGGGGACATGAATGAGTGAGACGCCGGCGCACCAAATAAAAACTCTATCAATCATATGTTTTGATAGGAATCTGCTTAGACATCAAGAAACCTAGACAGCTATGACCATAATTCAATGTACTTATAAATTGATCTTTGAAATATGAAACTCATTTCTGAATTGCTACTTGTATAGGAAAAAGCATGACCATAACACCACCTTCATCGCATGCACTTAGTAGTATTGCAATGCTTAGCAACTCATTTGACGCATGGAAGCCATATGCCATCTTAACAATTATCTAAACAAAAGAGATTAAAGTAGCACCAGTAATCACAAGGATTTAATTCAGATATATGAATAAGGGACGGGCATATATAAAGCGTTATTATGTAAAACAAATCAAAGTTGATAACTTACCCAAACATATTACTGTCATGACTCCTACATATTGATTAATCAGTAGGAAGTCATTCCATCATTAAATTTCTGAAAAAAAAAAAGAAATTAACAACAAAAAAAAATATTACACGAGGCTTTGAGAGTAGGCACGCAGATAGATGTAGGAAGGCAGGCGATATCCGGCGACCTCAGTGTGAACTCCGCTGAGTTGAGTTAAAAAAAAAAACAGAGAAGGAAAGAAAAGAAAAGGGGAGAAGAAGAGGAAGGCAGTGAGGTGCAAGAAAAAAGACCATCGAGTGTGTGGAAAGAAGCCTCAGAAAAATTGCATCATCGGCGGCGTCGCGAACATCACAAACTGAGGGAAGCCAACCGAGATAAGTGAGTCTACCTCCGGCTTCAAAATGGACACTGGTAAGTTATTTCTGGGCCTCTCAAAAGTCAACATGGAGAGTGAATCTGAGAAGAGTGACAACGAGGGACAGAATCCTTGCAACAAGGGACACCCCTATGCTGAGATGGTACGCGAGTCGTTTCCTCAAATGTGAAGAGCAACTAGGTGGCTTCAAAAGACTGCAAGAAATAAAGGGAAAAAAACAGAGAGGAGGGGGTCGTTACCCAAAAAACCAATAATGAACCATAATAATTCACCATGACAGAAATGAAGAGAGCAGAAGCCAGGTGGCTGAAGCCATTGGAGCAAGGCAGTCTACCTAATGAGTGTTGGTAGTGAAAATTTCTAGGTAAAAATAATTTTTCATAGAGAACGCGAAGCTAACAGCTCCGCGCCTGGTTATTTAACCCGCGTTTTCATGAAGCGCGGAGCTAATTGATAGCTCCGTGTTCTGGTGTTCTAGCTCCGCGTTCTGACGCGTTAACTTCGCGTGAGCAGATAACCAGAATCATAAATTGATTGAGATTGAGATTTGGGCTTATCCAATACCCAAATTGAGTCCAATCAGAACTCTAAATCAAGAGATTTAAATCAAGACTAAGATATTTGATTAGAATTCTTGATGAATACAAATTCTATTAAAATAGAAACTCTCACATTGACCTAGGACTATAAATATCAAGCCTTTAAGGATCTTTTTCGAGCATTAAAAAAGTTCAAGTTACGCGTGAGAGTCTTGAACGAATCAAGATCAGCAGAGAAAGATCAAGTTGGCCATCATCTTCATCAAGTAAGAAGATTATCGACATCAGATCATCCAAAAGAGCTAATTTGATAGATCTCATCGCTACGAGATCCCACTTCACATTGTAAAAGAGAGCGATAGATTATAAATCCTCTCATTTGTTCTTTTATTGTTCACTTTCGTTGGAATCTAAGTTGTATTCAATGAAAGGAAGCAACAATTTTGCTACGAACAAACTGGCGACCACAGTAGGAGGCATCTCTTTTACTGAAAAAGAGATCGTGGCGCAATCTGACGTCAAGAGGATTGGATCTGACGTTAGCATGCTAGTCGTTGAGATCGACCAATAGAAGTACGAAGAGTATCTCTCCTCTGAGTCAGGTAACCTGACCGAAACACGGCACTATCGCCGCGTGCACTCCAATACCCGTAAATCGGGTAATCGGGAATCCACCGTTAATCGTTGACCCGTGGAGACCCGGGTATGAAGCCGTCGTTTGGGCAAGAAACCCTAGCCAAGGATAACCTCTCTATTGCCGAAGAAGGCTCAGGAACTGGTTTAACCAGAACCCAACTCCGAAACAGAAATCGGAGAGTTAGGCGAAAGGCCCTCAAAACCCGCGTTAAACGCGAGGCTAATCTGGCAGCAGAACGCGAGGCTACAGTCCCTCGCAAACTAGCTTGCGTCAATCGCAAGACCAATCAACATCGCGTTAAACGCAAAGCTGCAATTTGTGTTAATCGCAAGGACAGGTCAGCGTGTGATTCTCCGTGCGAGGTTAAGACTGAGCCTAGCGTTAAACGCGAAACCAGTAAGACTTGTGTTAATCGCAAGATTTCTGACACTCGCGTAAATCGCGAGGATAAACTTCCCTTAAAGCCAGCGTGTGATGAAAGTCCTCCACGCGAGACTAAGACTGATCTTAGCGTTAATGCAGAGACAGTGAAATTTACGTTAATCACAAAACTCCTTACCTTCGCGTAAATTGCAAAGATGATTGGCAAACTTGCGTTAATCGCAAAAATCGCGTTAAATGCGAAGTTAAGCTTCTGCAGAAACACTCAGCCAGCGAAAAATGCGAGGCTAGCGCACCAAAACGCGAAGCTATTATTCAGTCTAGCGTACCAAAACGTGATGCTATTATTCAGCCTAGCATATCAAAACGCGAAGCTATTATTCAGCCTAGCATACCAAAACGCGAAGCTATTATTCAGTTTAGCATACCAAAACGTGGAGTTATTATTCAGCCCCGCGTATCAAAATGTGAAGCTACCTCTAAGCTCCGCGTAAATCAATCTGAATACAAAATCAGGATTGATCATCGCACTGTACGACTAGAACTTGACACCAATGGTTCCAAGAAGCTCCAGTGGGCCCCTGGACTCTCTCAATGGATGAGTGGGCCTCACGACTCCATATCTAAGTCCACTGATCTCAGAGAGTATCTAACCAAGAAAAGAAGTATAAATCAAATTTAGTCTGAATCTACTTGTCATTGCTAGCAGCTTATGACAGCAGTATCTGATGTAATGAATAATTGTTGTTGCAGCAAGAACAGAATATCAGCGTTCAACCAACTAACTGAGTTGGACAAAACCCGACCAAGAAGACGAAGACTACTCCTCGAGAAAAAGAGTGGAGAATCGTAACTTCTAACATGATCGGAAAGGGGAAGAAAATCATAGAAATGAATGATGATTCAGAATCAAACGACGAAGAAACTCATCATTTTACTCGACTTAAGCCAGGCGCTATCCCAGCTCGAAATTATAAGAAAATTGTAAAAGGATCTTATGACAACGACAGCAACAATTCGGCCATACCTTTTCCTCGTTCTTCGGCGTCATCTAGATTACAGAAAACGACCTCACATATGGCAGATAAATCTGACGATATCAATCAGAGATTAGAAGTCTAAGAACAAATGATCCGAGAATAGCAAAAGATGATCGAGGATCTTAAAATGATGCTATTGAAGGTGGTCGAAAATAATCAAAATATTGTCGAAGATAAAGCCAAGAAAGAAAAAAAACTTCCGTTCAACAAAATGAATGAAGAAGATAAAGAAGAAAAGGCTCACTCGATACATGAGGATGATAATAAGTATTCTTTTCATGACCCTCATGAAGAGAAAATTGAGAAGTTACAAAGCCAACTGGAGGTATTGATATACAAGAAGGAGTTGAACGAATCAGGAGTCTCGAGACCATACCCGCCTGAATGGTAACTGGCACCGTACCCTGAAAAATACAAACCGCTCAAGTTGGAGCCATATGATGGGAAAGGATCTCCCAGTCAGCATATCTAATACTTCTAGTCACAAGCGGGACATTTGATGGGCGATGACTCAGTGATGACCAAAGTATTTGCAAGTACCTTGCGAGGGCCTGCTTTCACATGGTTTATACAGTTGCCCCCAGGTGTAGATACCAGGAAAAAAAATTGCTCAGCGGGCCCACCCGTGGGATTTCTCCCGTGGGAGCACCCGTGGGAATTTCCACGGGTGCCAACCCGCGGAAATCCCGCGGGAGCACCCGCGGGAGTTTCCGCGGGTGCCAACCCGTGGAAGTTTTCGCGGGTTGGCACCAGCGGGAACCTCCCGCGGGTGCACCCGCGGGATTTCTCCCGCGGAAGCACCCGCGGGAGTTCCCGCGGGTGCCAACCCGCGGGAGGGCTCCCGCGGGTGCCTCCCGCGGGAGCAATCCCGAGGGTTGCCACCCGCGGGAGCGCTCCCGCAAGTGCCAACCCGCGGGTTGTTTTCCATTTATTTATTTCCTATTTATTTCGCTAATATCTCGTGATCCGATTTTTCAGGAAGGATTGGAGCCGGATTTCAAGATTCTTCGATCTATAAAATACAGAAATTTAGTCGGAGAAAGAACTTTTGGATTTTTGGACTTTTTGGACGATTTTGGGAGAGCTCGTAAGATCAAGGAGCGGAGCAGAGCCATCCACTTCCCGGTCAGACGGTCAACGGATTGCACCAGCGAAGCTCCATCGTAACCCGAACCCACATAAAAAAGGGAATAAATTAATATTCCCGTTCTTGTAATTCTTCGAAATTTTTGTAAATCTCAATTTTCTCTTATAATCAAACAATTTTACAATGAAATGAGAAATCCAAATTTTGAGCAAATAAGAACTGGTGACCACAGTGGGAGCCCCTCTGTTTACCACAGAGAATCTGGTGGCGCAGTCCGACCGGGTGCCGATTGGCTCAATGGTTGAGACACTGGTCATAGAAATTGACCAGCAAAAATATGAGAAATTTCTTTCTTCCCCTGATTCGGAGCCTTGGCGTCATCGCCGGTGACGATGAAAAAAGGTGAGGCGTCATCGCCCACTGGAAATCAAAAGGCGTCATCGCCTATGAAAACTTATAAGGCGTCATCGCCCGTTGAAACTGACAAGACGTCATCGTCTGTCAAGTATACGGCGTTATCGCCCGCTCCAAAGTAGTCAAGCCAAAAGTCAAACCAATCTCTGACCCGCTCCCAAAAGAGAAATTTAAGGCGTAAAACTCAACGAGCACGCCTCAATCATACCGGAAAAATTGCAGAAAACTCCGGGACCGAAAACTCCAGGACAGTAAAAAATCTTGGAAGTAACCCCACGGGCGCAAACCTGCGGGTTGCAACCGCGGGTGGGAACCCTCGGTTGCCAACCGCGGGTGGCATCCCGTGGTTGCCAACCGCGGGTGCCAACCCGCGGCTTGCAACCGCGGGTGCCAACCCCCAGGTTGCAACCACGGGTACAAATTTGCAGTTTCAGTCACGGGTTGCATCCCGCAGATGCCACCGACGGGTTACGTTCAATGAACACAACCCTCATGTCTCTTCGAGCACGCCTATGGTGAGCACGCAACATACACCAAGAATTTTAATCTCTCTATCAGAGGCATCCGGGGCCCACACAAATATTCAGGCCAGCGTGCACTCCAAAAAAATCCATAGGAGGGTTGGAGAACAATCTGATGCTGGAAAAGAGCTTAGCCCTGAGATATTGCAGCCTCTCCAGTATTATGAACCAAATTTGCGACGCAAGAGGCGTCAAGATGCAAATAGAGAGGAGAAGATACCTCAAGATTTGAGAGAATATCTCAATTGGAAGAAGAACTCCTTACAAAATGTTCCTCACTGCCAATGCGAACAGCTGATTTCAACTGTTCTATCAAACTGCCAATGCAACTCAAAACTGTCTGTTTTTGAGCGGATCACCGAGCCCAAAAGAATACGGACGGCGAAAAGGGTGTACTCTGGAACCGATCTACCAGCTGCTTCATCACATATGGTTAATAAAGGCAAAAAAGTTATCGGAAGCAACCCTTCAGATAAGGAAATCACTCCAAGGTCAAAAAGTGTTCCTATCAAACCAGATGGCGTGCACCTAGAAGAAGTCTCTGGAAGGCTTGAAAGACAAGAAAAACGTCTCGAACAGCAAGAAGAGACCATAGAAGAAATGAAACAATTTTTAATTGAGTTGTTAGCTCAAACTAGAAAGAGTCAATCCTCGTCATCCGTTTCTGGTCGGCAGAGAGGAAAACGACCCGTCCAAATAAATGAAGACAGCGAGGACGAGGATGAAGAAGTGCCTTCTCATTCAAGAGAGGAAGAGGAAATGAAGGTTACCATCAACCCTCACGCAGAGAAAATAGAGAAGATGGATAACCAACTACAAGCTCTTCTTCATCGCAAAAAGCTACAAGAGGTGGGGGTAGTCCGTCCATATCCCATAGAATGAGACCGTACCCTATCCTGCAAAATACAAACCGTTGAACTTTCAGTCATTCGACAGTAGAGGTTCGCCGCAACAGCACATTTTCTACTTTCTGTCGCAGACAGGACATCTCATGGGGAATGATCCGACTATGACTAAGATATTTGCGAGCACTTTACGGGGGCCCGCATTTACCTGGTTCATGCAGCTACCCCAGGGAACAATTAAATCATGGGCTGATGTAGAACGTGAGTTCCTAGTCCGATTCTTTGAAGATGATACAGAAGTCTCTATACTATCTTTGCTAGCAGCGAAGCAAGAAGAAGGCGAAACGGTCAAAACTTATGTCGAGCGGTTCCGAGAGCTTTCTGTTCGATGCCCACATGGCATGACATAGGACACGCTTGTGAAAACCTGCAGACACAACTTGTTGACCGATATCCTAGATAAGATGGGCTCGGTCGAATCCAAATCATGGAAAGATCTGCTTAAGCAGGGTGAACAGGCCGATGAAATACTTCGACGCCTCGAAAATCAGCAGTCCGCAATCGGAGGCAGTACAAATGAATCTCCATTCCATTTTTCTCGTTCTAAAGGAAAGGACATAATGGCAATGGCGGCAGAAAGCATGCCAAAGCAGAAAGCATAGCCAACTGTGAGCAACACAGCAAAGTCACCTAGACTTCAAAAGCAGTATTCGTTTAAGGATGAGCATACTGCTACTATATTCAATCTGCTCAGCAAATGCAAGATACTTAAGTTGCCGGAAAGTAAGAGGCCTGAAGAGATTGGGAAGACTAACGATCCCAATTACTGCCTATACCACCGGATTGTAGGTCACCCTACAAACAATTGTTTTATCTTAAAAGATAAAATTCAAGCGTTGGTTGACACTGGAGCAGTTCAGCTCAAAGCTGAACAAAAAAGGAGTTAGAGTTAACTCGGACATATTTAAGGTGGGTGGTCTAAAGGTACCACTTGGGCTCACAACAATTCCAAAGACGAGTTTAGGGCGGTCAACTTAAACCCCCATAACCTGTATAAAAAAAAGATTTAAATAATATATATATATACCCAACGCCGACAAGGCTACGGGGAGAGAATAAATTTCTCACCAACCCCACCATACTGGGGGTAAAAAGTATGGATCACCCAACGCCGTCAAGGCTACGGGGAGAGAATAAATTTCTCGTCAACCCCATCATACTGGGGGTAGAAAGTATGAAATGCCTAACGCCGTCAAGGCAACGGGAAGAGAATAAATTTCTCGCCAACCCCACCATACTGGGGGTAAAAAGTATGGATCACCCAACGCCGTCAAGGCTACGGGGAGAGAATAAATTTCTCGTCAACCCCATCATACTGGGGGTAGAAAGTATGAAATGCCCAACGCCGTCAAGGCAACAGGAAGAGAATAAATTTCTCGTCAACCCCATCATACTGGGGGTAAAAAGCATGAAATGTCCAACGCCGTCAAGGCAACGGGAAGAGAATAAATTTCTCGCCCACCCCAACATACTGGGGGTAAAAAGTATGAATTACCCAATGCCGTCAAGGCAATGGGAAGAGAACCAGTTTATCGCCAATCCCTTCATGCTGGGGGATAAAAGTATGAATTGCCCAACACCGCTAAGGCAAAGGGAAGAGGAAAAGTTTGGCATTTAAGCCCAAACGAAATTCTCGACAACTCTCCATGCTGAGGGGAAGAGCATGGCTAGCCCAACTCAAACGGTAGTTGGTAAAGGCTACTCAAACCCGTTGATAGCTGGGAGTTTGCTAAAAATCCCATGACCAATCTGTCATAATAACATCCTTATCCGAATATAAGGATACATCGCTGCCCTAAGCTGCTAAGGCAATGGGAAGAGGAAAAGTTTGGCATTTAAACCCAAACGAAACCCTCGACAACTCACCATGCTGAGGGAAATGCATGGCTAGCCCAACTCAAACGGTAGTTGGTAAAAACAAATCAAATCCGTTGATAGCTGGGGGTTTGCTAAAAACCCTAATCAGATAAATCTCTTGTCACGTTAAGATTTTACCTCTGACAACAAAACTTTCCTCATCATTTTTCTCCAGCAGAGCAAGTGACACTCCAAAATATTTGTCAAGTTAAAATCATACCTCTGACATCATAATTCAAAATCAAATGAGATAAAATTCAATTAAATCTCCTGTCATGTTAAGATTTCACCTCTGACAGAAAAAAAAATTCACACTTCATCAAGTCCAATATTACAGTTTCTGATGAACTTGTTTATGATATCGTTAAGTTAAAAATTACCTCTAACGAAAATCATCTCTCTATCAAGTTAACAGTTACCTCTAATAGTCCAATTCTGAGGCTAAATACGTTAACCGTCCATCTGTTTAGTCAGCTCGTCCCTATCACGACCAGATCCTCTGAATAGGTTGAGCTCCAAGACACGTTTAATGTCACCTCTGTCTTTCCCTGATCCGTCATACCAGATGTAACTGAACGGTTAGGATTAAAATGAGCACGTTAACATGACATCTCTGCTTGACTTAAAATAAGCATGTTAACATTATACCTCAGCTTGTCATCTAATGAGTACGTTAAAATTATACCTCTGCTTGTTATTGAATAAATGAATATGTTAACAGTTATCTCTATCGACCAAATTCTTTAAAAGGTCTATAATCAAAATTAAAGAATCCAAAGAATTTCGAAATTCAGTACAGTTCAATACAGAACTTCAAAAACTTTGGAGGGGGTTATGTAGATACCAGAAAAAGAAAAAAAAATTGCTCAGCAGGCCCACCCGCGGGAACCGCTGGAATTTCCTGTGGGTGCACCCGCGGGATTTCTCCCGCGGGATTTCTCCCACCCACGGGAGTTTCCGCGGGATCTCCCGCGGGTCGGCACCCGCGGGAGCGCTCCCGCAGGTGCCAACCCGCGGTTGTTTTCCGTTTATTTATTTCCTATTTATTTCGCTAATATCTCGTGATCCAATTTTTCAGGAAGGATTGGAGCCAGATTTCGAGGTTCTTCGATCTATAAAATACAGAAATTTAGTCGGAGAAAGTACTTTTGGATTTTTGGACTTTTTGGACGATTTTGGGAGAGCTCGTAAGATCAAGGAGTGGAGCAGTGCCATCCACTTCCCGGTCAGACGGTCAACGGAGTGCACCAGCGAGGCTCCATCGTCACCCGAACCCACATAAAAAAGGGAATAAATTAATATTCCCGTTCTTGTAATTCTTCAGAATTTTTGTAAATCTCAATTTTCTCTTGTAATCAAACAATTTTACAATGAAAGGAGAAATCCAAATTTTGAGCAAACACCAGGTACTATCAACACCTGGTTTGAAGTTGAGAAATAATTTCTCGCACGTTTCTTTGAGGATGATACCAAAATATCGGTTCATTCCCTCCTTGCAACTAAACAAGTGGAAGAAGAAACGGTAAAAGACTTTATAGAAAGGTTCCGGGAGAAGTCCGTGCACTGTAAACACGGAATAATTCAGAAAACCCTGGTGGAAACATGTCGACATAATCTCAAGACCAACGTGCTCTTAAAAATGGGAGCCGTAGAGTCCAAGACTTGGAAGGATTCGCTCAAATAAGGAGAGCAAGCCGAAAACTTGATCCACCGAGTCGAAGAATCTCGTGGAGTCAGGAATCTTAGGAACAATAGACCGCACGCACAGAACAACAACAAACAAGGGAAAAGTGGCGATGGCGTCAGATGCCGCTCCACAAAAGACAAATCCTCCAAACCCGAAGCCCCAAAATCAAAAGGGCACAAGACAGAATAGGCCCCAACAGAAAAGGACCTATACTTTTAAGGCAGAACAGACGCCTACATTCTTTCATCTGCTCCTTAGGAAGGGGATGTTGAAACTTCCGGAAAATAGGAAACCGGAGAACGCTGGTAAAACCAATGACCCCAACTATTATCTCTACCACAGGAATGTTGGACACCCTCCCAGGGACTATTACCCTCTGAAGAATAGGATCCAAGCGTTGGTAGAAGCTGGAGTCTTGAATCTGAAAGAGGAACAGAAGAAAGTCACTGCTAATATGGCAACCCTGGTGATAGGAACCCATGAGTTCCCTGCAGGGGCAACCCCGATACCAGAAGGGAAGTTGATCATGAAAAATCATGACCCACATGAAAGAACACAGAAAGGAATTGTCCCTATAGCTACACGAAGAGGGGAAGTCATGTGGGTCCACCCTGATCTAGTACAAGATGAACAATGGACCACCTCAAATAGCCAGAGGAGAAAGCGGACTAGTAATACTATTTCCGTAAAAATAAAAGAAGAATATATAATCTCGGGAGCCTTCACAGATTCTGAAGAGGAGGCCGAAACTATGGCCACACATCAAGAGGAGGCGGGCCCTTCCGACACTAGATCCGGTAAATCATATCTCAAAGACTATACCAGAGTAGACCCGAAGAATATATATCACGCGAAGCCTGCAAAACAAAAAAGGCTTCGTTTCCAGAAAAATCCTGCAAGAGACGAAGAAGCCAAGGATGATGCGTTCAAATTTGACATAATAGCTCAGCTGGCAAATATCCCAGCTCGAGTCACGCTTTTTGAGTTATTGTGATTATCAAAATCAACTCGTGAAGCGTTAAGAGAGGCTTTGGCAGACTCTAAATCTTTCTTAGCATAGATTGTCGAGCCAGCCGACGAAGAGCTGGACTCTTGCCCCCACTGTCATCAAGTGAGGAGGCAGGACCCGCAGATTACTTTCTCTCCAGAGGATATGTAGGTAAGGAATATAAAGCATAATAGGCCTTTATATTTCACCGGATATGTCGGATCCACAAAGGTGGACCATATTCAAATCGATCTGGGGTCTACATTAAGCATCATTCTCAGAAGACTGATACAGCTATTGGGGATCTCTCCCCATTGTCTGACACCAACAAATACTACGATATTCGGGTTTAACGCTAATGATAGCTGTGCCCTCGGGAAAATCCGACTTCGATGTCAAATTGGAGATCTAAGGACGGAAGTTACATGCTACGTTATAGACGCAGACACGTCTTATAATATCCTACTGGAGCGACCATGGATACACGCTTATATGATAGTCTCATTGACTCTCCACCAATACATGAAATATTGTGAAGAATAAGGAGAAGTCCAGACACTAGTTGCAGATAGGCAGCCATTCAAAGGGCTAGAAAACTACTTCACGGATGCTATGCTCTACAAACCGACCAACGAAGTCTCCAATAATGATTGCAAAAGACCTCAAGAACCTGACGAAAGCGGCAACGAGGCGGATACTGAGTACGAATCTCCCGAAGAGGATGATGGGGATGACTATGAGATAAACCCTCACATAAATTGTAAAGTAAATTTTGATAATAAGGTAGCTAATGTAGCAGAGGATGAGTGGATTATTAATGAAAATATAAAATTAGTCTACGAGCCTTCTGTAGCTATAGAGTCTGAGCCTTCTTGTACTTCCACCGAAGCGGATGACCTGTCTGAACTTGAAGTTCTGGCGGTATATCATTTTCTAATCAGGTCATCCCTCCTCTCTTGATCAGAAATAACTAAGGGACGAGATCACTTCTTTGAAGTACCTCCTCGACAGGTGTCTCAAAAGCCGATTATCTTCGACAAAGTGATCGCGTCGCCTAACCAAAGACAAAGTAGTGACAGTGATGAATAAACATCACCTCAATTTCACTTATATGAACAGAAATTCCGGCGAATGATGGAAAAGATGGGTTATAATTTTACCCAAAAACCGGGATTAAACTTTGGGAAAGGGAGACGAAATCTCATACCCTCGTTTAAACCAAGAGGGAAGAGCCCAGATTATTATCAAAAAACTCGAAGGGGGTTGGGCTATGTATCTACTCCTCCCTCTCCGCCATACAGATACAAAGAAAGCTCTTCGGCCGATGAGGATTTACATCCGTTTGATCATGATTCGGATCTAAGTACTGGCGCCTGATTTCAATCTTTGGCAGCAAACATGGTTTCAGCCGCACCAGAAAGCGACGAAGAACCAATTGATGTGCGAGATGATTTCTGGGCAAAACACATGGATACCCTCTGGGATGTCCGCTTTGAACAGTGTGACCCGCCTAAAGAGGATAAGCTGGTACAGGTTAACCTGGAAACGAAAGAGGATCCGAAGCCCATTTTTATAAGCGACACACTAACTCCCTTGGAAAAGGAGGAACTTATATCCCTTATCAAGGAGTATATAGATGTGTTCGCATGGAGTTATGAAGACATGCCTGGACTCGACCCTCAGATTGCCACGCACCGGTTAAATATTAAAGAGGATGCCAAGCCAGTCAAACAGCAGCAAAGGCATTTTCGACCGGAATTGATGGAGGCGATAGTCGTTGAGGTGAACAAGCTTATAAAATCAGGATTTATTCAGGAAGAGCAACATCCTGATTTGGTGGCTAATATAGTGTTGGTTCCTAAGAAGAACGGCAAGATCCGGATATGCATCGATTTTCGAGATCTAAACGCTGCATGCCCTAAGGATGAGTTCCCACTCCCGATTACCGATGTAATGATCGACAACACTTACGGTTACGAGAGAATGTCTTTTATGGATGGCTTCTCAGGCTACAATCAGATCAAAATGCACCCGGACGATGAAGAGCAAACGGCTTTCAGAACACCGCTAGGGATGTACTGTTATACGGTAATGCCCTTTGGGCTGAAGAACGCTGGTGCCACCTACCAATATGTAATGAGCATAATATTCAAAGAACATCTAAGCAAAACCGTAGAATGTTATGTGGATGACTTGGCGGTCAAGAGTAACAACAAAGAAGACCACCTTTAGGATCTGAGAACAGTCTTCAATCTCATGCGAAGACATCACTTGAAGATGAATCCCGCTAAGTCCTTCATGGGAGTGTCCAGTGGGAAATTCCTTGGATTTATAGTTACTTCGGAAGGAATTTTCCTTGATCCCGATAAGGTAACAGCGATCAAAGAGATGCCACCTCCCTGCAACCTTAAAGAATTGAGGGGATTGCAAGGAAAACTAGCCTATATCTAGTGATTCATTTCCAATCTGTCAAGACGATGCTAGCCATTCTCTAGACTCATGAAAAAGAGAATTTCTTTCGTATGGGACAAGGCATGTCAACAGGCGTTTAACGATCTTAAAGAATACCTTACCAAACCTCCCGTCCTCATGGCACCTGTCCCTGGACGACCATTCCTCATATATATAAGGGCCATGGATAACGTGTTAGGAGCGTTACTTGCTCAGTATAACGAGCACAGCCATGAACACGCCCTTTATTACTTAAGTCGAACAATGATCGGAGCCGAACATCGGTATACTCCTATTGAAAAAGAATGTTTAGCCATAGTGTTCGCCGTCCAGAAAATGCGACACTATCTTTCAGGGTAAACAATTCATGTCATATCACGGTTAATCCCTTGAAAATCCTGATGACAAAACTAGGTTCGTTAAAAGGTCGATTGGCGAAATGGGCATTATTGCTATTGCCATATGATATCCACTTCGTTCCTCAAAAAGTTATGAAGGGACAAGCGATCGCCGATTTTTTAGCAGACTATCCAATTTGGTCCAACTCTAGATCATCAGCGGATATCTCTAAATAGACGTCAGAAATTAATGCAACTAGCAAAGGACAACTATGGCAGATGTTCTTTGATGGGGCTGCCAGACGATCTGCTGCTGGAGTGGGGGTAGTGCTGATCTCCCTACATAAACACATACTACCTAACGGTTACTCATTAATAGAACCGAGTACAAATAATGTGGCAGAATACAACGCATTCATTATCGGTTTAAAGATGGCTCTGCAGCTGGGGGTGAACCATCTAGAGGCATATGGAGACTCTAAACTCATCGTTAGTCAGATGACGGGTGAGTATGAAGTCAAACATGAATCTCTCATCCCCTATCATCAATTAGCCATCGAATTGGTAGGATACTTTGAACAATTTTACATTTATCATATACCTCGGAATGAGAACATCTATGCAGACGCTCTTGCCGCATTGGCCGCGACATTGGCAATCCCGCCGGGCTCAGTTAAAAGTATAACTATTGGGAGCAGAGAACTCCTCCATCCGGATACGATTTTCCAAACCAGGGAGATGTGCCAAGCAGGCTTGACTCTGAAACCCCGTGATTGGCGATTTCCGTTCGTGGATTATTCCTTATACAGGATGCTTCCAGAAGACCCAAAAGAAGCTGCCTCGATAAAGAGAAAAGCTCAAAGATTTTATTATGATCCTACGCTTCAGGCCTTATATAGAAAATCAAATGACGGTCTCCTACTGCGCTGCATATCAAAAGCAGAAGCTGATGAAGTGCTGAGAGAAATACATGATGGAGTGTGTGGAGCTCATCAACCCGGTCCAAAGCTCGGGGACCGCATAAGGAGATTAGGGTACTACTGGCCGAGGATGATTACCGATGCCATAGCATACGCTAAACGGTGCCATGCATGTTAGGTACATGCCTATTTTATTCATCAACCCCCAGAGTACTTGCACAATACTATCGCTAGTTGGCCGTTTGAAGCATGGAGAATGGATATCGTGGGGCCAATAACTCCCCCGTCATCCAGGGGACATCGGTTTAGTACCCATGAGAGAGGTAAAAACGACAGATGTAATTAAGTTTATTAAGCATCATGTCATTTACTGTTTTGGCGTCCCCCGAAGAATCATTCATGATAACGGACCGCAATTCATTAGTCAGATGTTCTCACGATTCTGTGATAAGTTCATAATCAAGGACATCGCTTTAACGCCATATAACCCCGCGGAAATCGGATTGGCCGAAGCCTTCAACAAGACAATTATTAAACTCCTCCGGAAGTTCGTCTCCTCCAACAAACGAGACTGGGATGAAAAACTGGGAGAGTGTTTGTGGGCCTACCGCACCACTGTTCGCACCCCAACAAAAGCTACCCCGTTCTCCTTGGTCTATGGAAGTGAGGCCGTTCTGCCTCTTGAAGTCCAGATGCCATCATTAAGAATGGTCCTAACCACAAAGATGACGACAGAAGAATGCCATCGACAAAGATTGTGAGAACTAGAAGCGCTGGATGAAAAGCGTCTCCGGACTCAACGACAAATTGAGTTGTATCAAACCCGAGTCTCACAAGCGTTCAATAAGAACATTAAACTAAGAACCTTTAAACAAAGAGACTTGGTTCTGGCTATTAAAAGGCCAATGATTCTGACCCACAAGACTAAGGTTAAATTTGAACCCAATTAGGAAGGATCGTTCATCGGGGAGACGGTATACTCTAGTGGGGCCTACCGTTTAATGGATTTCCCTAGCGATAGTCTCCTTGACTCTTAAGAATGCTGCCTGGCTCCCTTCAATTTCAAAATTCACCATCTTTAGCCCCCTGAGAACTGACTCATGGCTGGCTTGTAGCTTCGCCAACTCCCGTGACCATTCTTCTTCTTGTCGCCTCAACTCCTCTTGACGAGCCGTCTGCTCAGCCCGAAGCCGCGCCAACTCAATCTCGGTGATCGCTTCCACATCCGCTTAGCAAACTGTGTTCAGCGTCTGCACCTGTTCTTCCAAAACTTCTAGGCGGTCTCGGTAGGGAGCTGCTCGGTCACGTCCCCCGATCCTTTCAATATTGTCCTGATAACTGGACAACATTAGACGTCCGAAATCAAGAAAATCTCTTCCATCCAGGATCATCCCGATTAGTAACTGCATAAAATCGTTAACGCTGTAGTTGAAAATTTTTTCGAGTGGGTCCACAGTGTCTATATTTAGTGCAGACAGTACTAATGAAGATGTAGATGGGGGAGGAGTAGTTTCTGCAGGAGTCGACGAAGAAGCTCGCCTCTGTACCAAACTCATAACATGCGGGGCCAGTAAAGCCAATAACGACTTGGCAGAACTGGGAACCCGATGAGAAGTATCGTCGGTTCCAGCTGGTCGAGCAACTCCACCAACAGGGGTAGATGTTGGGGTGTCTTTGCCGGAAACTTCTCCTGTAGCAGAAGTAGCTTCAAACGAGAACTTTAGGTTATCTTCATCCCCTGTTGGCAAGCGAGATGAGCGGGAGGGGCCACCTGTGTCTCGACAGCACAATAGTTGAGGGCGTTAATACTAGTGGCTGAGAAGCAGAGGGCACACCAACAACAACTGGAAAGGTGTCCTCGGAGCAGACTGCTAGTGTTGGAGACGGTAGGCTCGGTGATGGAGGGGCATCTCTTGGCACGGCGGCAGCGGCATCTGTCCTATCATCGCTCCCTAATTCGTTATTTGGAGGAGCTGATGAAGGAACAGAGCACGGAGCTGGCATAAAGTAGTCTGCGTCGAATTCGTTCGCAGAACTACCTAATCCACCCACTGATCCCGTAGTCCTGGAATAGTCAACCAACTCCTTGGACTCCACCCTGGTAGTCGAATGCATTGGCGAGTGGAGTTGGCTACCTGGATCTCAGAAAAGTAAACAGGGAGTGTTACATATAATATAGAAAAAGAACAGAAGTTAGAATATAGAATTTAAAGGAACCATACCAGGAGATACAAGTCCTGTGGTTGGACTTGAAGGAGGAGCCATCACCGTCTCTAAGAGCACACCCGTTTCACTACCTATAGGCTACGTCGTAGTGTGCTCGACGGATCCTGTGGAAGGCACGACCGGAGCTTCGGGGGCACTAGGAGCTTCTGTAGG
The DNA here is from genome assembly GCA_036321105.1 of Dracaena cambodiana. Taxonomy (NCBI): domain Eukaryota; kingdom Viridiplantae; phylum Streptophyta; class Magnoliopsida; order Asparagales; family Asparagaceae; genus Dracaena; species Dracaena cambodiana. Next base: position 31,174,512 of record JAYEPQ010000015.1, on the reverse strand, counting down.
CCTACTCTCCTCCACTGTTGCTAGGGGCAGAGTTGAGGCAAGCAGATCCATGGCAAATTGGACTGCTGCCTCATGGGAGATCACTAGGGTCTCCCCAGCCAGTTTCTTCTTCTTGGCTGGTTCGCCCATTGTAGACCCGCGGCGTTTGACGGTCGGGCTCCGGGAGCGAGTAATGACGGGTTGAGGAGCGCCTCTGACGTCGCTGACATCGCCATCATCATCACCATCAGAGTCGCCACCATCTGATGTGTCTGCTGCGGTACCGAGGAATTCGTCCATTCCCTTCACTCGGACCCTCTTTGCCCCTTTACGACAAGAGTAAAAGCCTCTATCTCTCTGCAACAGCTATGGTTGATAGAGAAGTTAGGCACGTCAGCGTTAGCGACACTGGACCAGGTGCAGAAACTCAAACCCATGCTCAAGTCTGGCACCTTTTGGGGCAACGAAAACTCAGCTCCGGTTCCTCCGGCCACAAAATGGAACCAGCCTCATGCTCCCGCGTACAAATTTCCTTCGTACACTAGCCCCTTGTTCGGATTCCTTATATAGAGCTGTGTATATCCAAATTTACGAGTGAATCGGCTGGGGATATACGCTCTATATAGCACATGGTGTCCTGCCTGTACACCAAGTGTCCGAGGCGAATATTCAGCAGCCACCAGACGGCCCCCGAAGATAAACTGGTGAAGTTATTGGCTCCCATAATATCTTTGAATTTACATCCATACTCTCCTCTAGGAAAATCTGGGAAGCAGCGGAAGATCTCATAGTTCTGGTGGTGGCGGAGTGTTTTACGGATTATCGACATATAATTGCTCTTCCAGGTAGAGCGCTCGTACTTCTCCATGAAGAACGGTTTGTCGATCGGGCTGTAATCCACAGCACTCATTAACGACGGGCAGTGCATGACTAGCCACGCTATTAAGTATGTGTAGGGCATTTCCACCCTGGGGTGCGGTGTCTTCACCGTAGCAGTCTCCTTTACTGCTTTACCCTTTCCAGCTTTGCCCTTGTTCTTTTCTGCTGGCATGAAGCTGTTACAGAGGGCCCGTAGTCCGCTCTGGAGATTACTAACCATTGCTGGCAAGAGTTTGAATGGTCGACCATAGGCCAATAGAACGGCTGGATAAATAACGTTCTTGGCGATAGCCTCTTTAGGCAAAGACGGGACGACGCATCTCTTCAACCAAAGTATCAGGAAACCGCAAGCAAACCCTTATCTGAAATTGGGAACTATGCTTGGTAGTGGAAGCTCTGGAAGACAGTATCTGGACTGAATGCCCCATTCGTTGGATTCAGTAGTGTAAGTCGTGGCTTCTACCTTAGAGATGCGCTCCTTTATTTCTTCAATATTAACTGGTGGGCATTCGCGAACCATTGGGAGACTCTCTTTCAAATTGATAAAGAGGTAGTCTGCCCATTTCTTGTGACCGACTCCCTGGTTCCTTACCCCAGCCAGGTCGGTACAGATGTGATAATGACACATCATTTCCCAATAAGTTTGGTAGATGTGTTCACCCTCGCTTTCAAGGTCTTCAATTCTTCGGCAGTAGGGATGTATTCCTCATAAGGAACCTCGCCCATCGATAACCCCGACACTTCAAACATCTCATGGAGAGCAAGTCCTAGCTCACCCACTGGTGTAAAGAAGGTGCCCGTTAAGGGGTTGTACATCTCCAGCAGGCCAAAAAGGTGGTATGAACTTTGAGACAAGCCGAACTGGACATTTCTTTTGGCTTTGTATAAGCCAATCTCCTTCAAAGTCTGTTTATGGGTGTCCAACACGTATTTGACAAGCTTGAACCACCACATGTTGCCCGAGGAGAGAATCCATCCGGGCATTCTGAAGTCTTTGGCGGGGGTACCGACCATCCTTAGCCAAGAACTCGCTAAGAAAGGTCTTAGCACGGGTCGGGACTTCACCAACGGGGTGCTCCTTGGTGACTCTGCCTGGAAGGAGCCCAGTAATACACCTGGGGGGACCATCTTGGAAAGCCCCATTTGCACCAAATTTGCCAGTAGCAACTCCGTCGTATTCACGAGTTAGCTCCCATTCTAACTCACGACGAGATGATAGCTTCTAAAGATATACCAAAGGGTATCTGCGCTCCATGTCAGAAAGGAACATGAGCAGATCCCCAGCTTGATATAGCCACTTTCTCTCTTCCTCAAAAAGGATTTCATCAGAATGCTCCATCGCATCACCGAAAAGGAATGCCGGCTTCTCCAACGCCTCTCGGTTCATTGCTTCGAAGGGAGCATCTGTAATAATTTTCCGTGCAGTAGCAGGGCTGTATCTAATTAGTTTATCCCTGCGTTCTCTAAGACCCGGCTTATATGCTGGGAGATCGGTGGTGAAGCGTCGCCGAATTTGCACCCCCAACATACCCGAAGTGATGCCCTTGGGAGAGGGGGTCCACTGAGTAGCCAACTATAAGAGAAGAATCAAGAATTAGAAAAGTTCTACAAAATCAGAAAAATTTCTAAGTAAAGAAACGCGAAGCTAAAGACAACTTTGCGCGAAGCTATGAAACTAGCCTCGCGTTTCAAGAAAACGCGAAGATAACAAGATAACTCCACGTTTGAATGAAAACGCGAAGCTAAGGAGATAACTCCGCGTTATAAGGCTCAAAGCTAAATTTGTAACCTCGCATAGTAACGCGACAGTTAACGAAAGTAACTCTGCGTTTTACAAACGCAAAGACAACCCGATAATTTCGCGTGGAGGAAGACCAAAGGTCTTCTCCTACTTCTCCAAGTCATTCGGCCGGAGTACGGCGATTTCGCCGGTGAAAGAAGTGATTGACCGGTTAAAACCAAGCCAAATCACTCTAAGATTGTTCTAAAAGACGCAAAAGAAGAGTGTTCTACCTCTGATTGGTGCGGTGAACACAGCGTCGCCGCTACGGCCACTACCTCGGTCGTTGCCACAGCTGCTAGCACCGGTCGCCGATGGTGAGGAGGCGCGTGAAGCCGTGCTCTTCTTGGGTGCCATTGCTCTTGAAGAAATCCACAAAAATTGACAAAAATCAACGAAGAAGTCGATCGGTTGCAAGGGTCTGGATCGCCGGAGCTCTTGGGTTCTTGAAAATTCTTTGAAAGAATGAAGAATAAGGAAGGAGAAGACTCTATTTAAATAAAAAAAATCCACCCCTTGGTATTCGGTGTGAGAATCGGAGCAATAACTGAATGGTTACCCACTGAAATGCGAGGCTATTAGCTTCGCGCAAACGATTAAAATGCGAAGATAACTTAGTATCTTAACTTTGCGTTCCAGTTTGAAAATCCAAAGTATTTCAAAATTTGCTAAATTTTAAGCCATTTTGAAAACTTTGGAGGGGTTATGTTGGTAGTGAAAATTTCTAGGCAAAAGAAGTTTTCCACACATAACGCAGAGCTAACAGCTCCGCGCCTGGTTATTTAACCCCGCGTCCCCGCATTTTCTGTTGGTAGTGAAAATATCTAACCCCGCATTTTCTGGTGTTCTAGCTCCGCGTTCTGACGCGTTAACTCCGCGTGAGCAGATAACCAGAATCATAAATTGATTGAGATTGGAATTTGGGCTTATCCAATACCCAAATTGAGTCCAATCAGAACTCTAAATCAAGAGATTTAAATCAAGACTAAGATATTTTATTAGAATCCTTGATGAATACAAATTCTATTTAAATAGAAACTCTCACATTGACCTAAGGTTATAAATATCCTCTTCAGGAAGCCTTTAAGGATCCTTTTCGAGCATTAAAGAAGTTCAAGTTACGCGTGAGAGCCTTGAACGAATCAAGATCAGTAGAGAAAGATCAAGCAAGAAGATCATCGACGTCAGATCGTCCGAAGGAGCTACTTTGATATATCTCATCGCTACGAGATCCCACTTCACATTGTAAAAGAGAGCGATAGATTATAAATCCTCTCGTTTGTTCTTTTTTTGTTCGCTTTCGTTGTAATTTAAGTTGTATTCAATGGAAGGAAGCAACAATTTTGCTACAAACAACGAGGAGGGCTGGATGCTTACCAGATCAAGGTCCGCGGAGAAGAGAGAAAGAGAACTTACAGCGGAATCGGCGAGCAAAGGCCTGAGGAAAAGAAAGGCAAGCCCACCGACGGAGAGATGATATGTTTGTCAGGACACTATATCGCCAAGTGCTCGGCAGTGATGTGCTTCTGCTATGATGGATAGGGTCACAGTGCACTAGACTGCCTCTGGAACGCCAAGAAGAAGCAAATGTGCCACTTGTTCGTTGGACTGCAGCCCAAAGAACAACACAGGGGCAGAAAATTCTGCTGAAGGAGACCAGTGCCATAGCCTTGGTATAGAGCAGTCCAGCAAGAATGCCTAAGGTTGAGGACCTCCTCCGAAAACAAAATTGGCAACTCCGACGGAGAACAATAACCACTAAATTAAAAGTCGAAAATATATGCAAAGGAAATATTATGGAAACAAATGCAGCTCTCACGCATAATGGGGGTGATTGTGCTTCAGCATGGAGAAGCGGAACTGTATGAAGCAATCAAGACATTGAGGACGATGTCAGATACGTTTGAGAAACGGCACGGGTGCTGAGGAGTATGGGACAGAGGGAGTTCGTAGTCGATTTTCCGAATGAGAATGCTCTTAATCATGTTCTATCCCGATCATTGGAGATGTAAAGAGGAGCAATCGTATTTCTATATTAAGAGATGGTTGGGGAAAGAGGTGTTACCTATCCACAGATTCCCACGTTTGGTGTGTGTGTGTGTGTAGCCGCGGGGGGGCGCGGGGGGGGGGCGGGGGGGGGGGGGGGGGGGGGGGGGGGGGGGGCGTGGGGGGTGTGGAGGAATCAAGGGGCTCCCGCTCTATGCATGGGATCAGAACACCTTAATTCAAATCACAAAAAACTTCAGTCAGTTGCCGGAGATACAAAGGAACATATTAAACATGGCCAAGAAGGAGATAGCAAAATAAGAATAGGAAGAATATGATGCTCATCACAGAAAGATGTACCCTCCAACGTACCAATTGTTCTCGGAAAGTACGAACTCAACATCATTTCAAGAATGGCATATGATGGCGTTATGTCCTACGGCATAGGCACAGACACCGAGGAATAGTGGGAGAAGTAATTACGATCTAATCGACAAATAGTGTAAAAGTGGTAATCCAAAATCGTTATATCAAGTATCATTTTAATTATTATGTTAGATACTAAAACAATAAATTATAAAATTTAAAAAGAAAGATTGAATTTTTATTAACTAAAATTAAATATTGCTGGCTTTTTAAATTACTTAAAATAAATTTATTGGTCAGATAAATTAATTTCCTTGTAGAATAATTTACTAGATATGTTTATATTTTTTTTAATCTCAGTTGCATAGATCATACGGTCTTCCTACAACGGAAAAATATATCTTTAAAGTATAAATCAAACAAACATGTAAACTTGATAATTTGAATAACTTCTCCCAATTAAACATATATGTATTTTGAGTTTACCTAAGCATGATATATAAATAACAAAAATAAACATTCTCATACACCGTCCTAAAGAGTATAATATATCAAAAACTAAGTAACGAATATAGCATCAAATAATAAATCATCAAATACTCAAAATCATATCTCAAAACTAACAAGATAATAAGGGATTAAAAATATCAACTCTATGTAAATCAATTAAACATAATAAGTAAATAAATTACATACTAGTAAATCTTCTAGGATTCATTATCTCATCTGAGCTAACGTAAGAATTTAACCACTTATACTCATCATAATCATGAATAAAGAAAAAGAAATTCTTTTATTTATTTTTATGAAATAGTACGAAACTAAAAACTATAATCTCGCTAATTGCATATATTACTTCTAAATTGCTTACATAATTCTTAATTACATCATGTATTTATAGCCTTACAAAACCTAATAAGAATTCTATTTACAAGAAAACTCTCTTTCTCTCAAAAGAAGCCTCAAAAATCAACTCTGTGGCCGTGGCTTTCCAAAGCCACTTCAACAGCCACTCTTGGGGTTATTCTCAATCACTGGCTGTCAGCAAATAGCAAGGAGCTGTTGACAGCTATACATGTAAATACACAGCTCTGAGCTAATATTTGAAATATGTTTCAATTCTTCGATTTCCTTCCAAATATAACTCTGCAAAAAGACTATTAAATACTAAAAAAATATCAAAATGGAGAATTTGATTAATAAAAATAATTTATCATTATTTTTTTGTATTAATCACCAAAATTAGATTACAAGTGTAAGAAATAAACTAAACAACTACACTTTTTATTCATAATCAAGAAGATGGAGAGAGTATCCAAGGCCCAGTGGGAACAAATGGAAGCCAGGAAGAAGGGCAAGGAAGTCATGGACGTTGCGATAGAAGCGACAGCGAAAGCCCGAGCTCTTCACCAGCAGTAGCTTGAATAGTGTGGGGCATTGTCCAACTAATGATCTATCTTCTTAGGATTTATCTTGATGCCTTCCAAGAATATTTTATAACCTAAGAAGATAAGATATTTAGTCCAGAAGTCACATTTGGAGAGATTTGACATATAGTTTCTCCTCTTGCATCTTGTTTGTTGGTAGTGAAAATTTCTAAGTAAAAGGAATTTTCCACACAGCTCCGCGCATTGGCCATTTAGCCTCGCGTTTGCTGAAAATGCGAAGCTAATCAAAAGCTCCGCGTTCTGCTTTTCCAGCTCCGCATTTTGATGCATTAGCTCTGCGTGAGCAGATAATCAGAATCATAAGTTGATTGTGATTGAAATTTAGACTTATCCAATACCCAAATTGAGTCCAATCAAAATTCTAAATCAAGATATTTAAATCAAAATTAAGAATTTGATTGGAATCCTTGATGAACACAAATTCTATTTAAATAGAAACTCTCATAATAGCCCAAGGCTATAAATACCCACTTGGGGAAGCCTTTGGAGATTTTTTTCCGAGCATAAAAAGGAGTTCAAGTTACGCGTGAGAGTCTTGAATGAATCAAGATCAGTAGAGAAAGATCAAGTCGGTCGTCATCTTCATCGAGCAAGAAAATCATCGACGTTAGATCGTCCAAAGGAGCTACTAGATAGATCTCATCGCTACGAGAACCCACTATTTATTGTAAAAGAGAGCGATAATTATAAATCCTCTCGTTTGTTCTTTTCTTGTTTACTTTCATTGTAATCTAAGATGTATCCAGTGTTAGAAAGCATGAATTTTGCTACGAACATTGTTAATGATTTGTCGAAGGTGATCCATGTGTTGCATTCAATTCCTATTATAAACTAAAATGCCATCAAAATAAATGACTAACAAATTTGCCTATAATGGATTTGAAGACATGATTCATAACATGCATGAAAGTGTTTGGAGTATCAGAGAGCCCAAATAGCATTACAAGCCACTTAGAGAGACTGTCTCTTGTTTTGAATGTCGTCTTCCCTTCGCTCCCCCTCATTTTAATTTGATGGTATCCACTTCGGAGATCAAGCTTGGAGAAGTTGCATGCACTGGTTAGTTGATCTAGTAGGCCATCAAGATGAGGAATTGGAAAATTGTACTTGATATTAATTTTGTTGATGACTCAACTATCATTAATATGCACATGCGCCATTTTCCATCCTTATTTGATACACGTAATACTGGTACGGTGTAAAGACTCATGCTTTCACATTCCAATCATTCCGCCACCAGTTCACCTTTGTAACTCTTCATACTATTTTGGACTCATCCTATATGCTACTTTGTTTGGAAGGATTGCACCAAGTACAAGTTCGATGCAATGTGGAATTTCTCTCATTGGTGGAAGACTAGAAGGAATTTCTTTGAGAATATCATATTGAAATTCTAGCAAAAGTGTCATATTTCCAGTGGCAACAAACTGACATCTAAATTTGATTCCATCATCAAAAGTGCATATGCTTGAGAGGCTTCTTTGACTTCAAGTAGTACAAAATTGCTATGGATGAGAAGATATTCTCCGGTCACTTATAAGGTTCAGATGTCGTGTTATTTCTAGAGTGTCACTTATAAGGTTCAGATGTCGTGTTATTTCTAGAGGGTCAAAATTTATGATATCTTTAGGGAAACTATAAGTATTTAGCTATTATGTGTTACCTTCCAATCAAAGAGTCATGATCCTCCCAAAAATAAATGACAAGCATTAAAAGGAATCACATCATACCATATTTAATAATGATAACTTTTCAAATTGAGAAATGATAAGACAACACCATGAAACTTTACTTTGTTTTCTTTTTGAAACATAAAATATTGTATGGATGTTGGTGTGGTTCTATCTTGAACTTCAATTTGTCAATTATCTCCTTAAAACATAATTTTCACGGCTCCTTTATCAATAATAACAATGCAAATTTTGTCATATGCAGTGCAACAGATATGGAATATATTATGTCAAACTCACATGTTGTCATCTTTACTTTTTTCATAGTATTGAGATTCCGACAGATTATAAATGCTTTATCAAGATCACTATAAATGATTTCATCATCGGATTCATCATAAATAGGCTCCATCTCCTCCTCTTGATCTTCAACTTCTTCTATATGAGACACAAATCTTCAATTTGGACACTCAACAACCAAATATCCAAAGATCATGATACTTGAAATATTAAGGGCAAGGTGCAGTTGAACAAGAAGAAGAAAAAGAAGTAGCATCTATTTTTGTCTTTGAAGCTTAACTGTGAACTTGAGTTTGAGATGCACCCTCCTGGTTAAAAATATTATCAACTTTAGAACTTCGACCTTCAAGAGCTTTTGTTGAAACTTATCTCGCTATTGTGAGAGTTGATGCTATACTTTTATGGAGAACTTAACACCATTCAAAGTTATATAAGATTGAAGCATGAGCAAAGGCGTGTGTGCATGCATACATAAATGTACAGATACAGACATATATATATATATATACATAGTTAAC
>JAYEPQ010000015.1:31161110-31165086 GCA_036321105.1 Dracaena cambodiana | reverse complement strand
AAACCGCGAGAATAAAATTTCCCTAGAGCCAGCATGTGATTCTCCACGCGAGGCTAAAACTGAGCCTAGCCATAAATGCGATGCCAGTAACACTTGCGTTAATCGCGAGACTCCTCATCTTCGCGTAAATCATGAAAATGAGTGGTAAATTTGCGTTAATCGCAAAAATCGCGCTAAATGCGAAATTATCACCTGCGTAAATCGCAAAAGTAAGCCAGCATGCAAGAATTTTTCTCCACGCGAGGCTAATATCCCAGAAAATAAATTTCTGCAGAGACGCCAAGCCAGCGTGAAATGCCAGGCTAGAGTGCAAAAACGCGAAGCTATTATTCAGCCCCGCGTATCAAAACGCGAAGCTAATTCTCAACTCCGCGTAAATCAACCTGAATATAGAATCAGGTTTGATAATTACACTATTGGATCAGGACTTGACTCTAATGATTCCAAGAAGGTTCAGTGGGCCCCTGGACCCTCTCAACAACATGGTGGCCCCCATGATTCTTCGTCATCCGAGGTCACCAATCTCAGAAATTACTTGACAAAAATGAGAAATATGACTCAAGCTCAGCCACACTCAACATGTCATTGTGAGCAGCTCATAACAGCCATATCTGCTGTATTGGATAATTGTTGTTGTACCAAGAAGAGAGTGTATGTATTTAACAGAATAACTGAGTCTCATCAAGATACTACGAAGAGGAGAAAGAATGATCTGAGATATAAAATTAAAGAAAAAGTATTAAACGCAGTGACCTCAAATATGGTCGGCAAGGGTAAAAAGATTATGGAGAAAGAATATGAGTCAGATGCAGACGATGAAAAACCTCATCATTTTACCCGGCTCAAATCAGGCATTGTCGCTCCTCGGAATTACAAGAAACTTGTAAAAGGTTCTTATGATGATGACAACGATAATTCAGCTATACCTTCCCCACAATCTTGTGCATCTTCCCGACCACGAAAATCAGCGTTGCACGCAGTGGACAGGTTTGATGACATTGACCGGATGACAGAAGCCCAAGAGCAGATGATTCGAGGTCAGCAAAAGGCCATTAATGACCTCAAACTAATGCTTCTAAAAAAGGTCGAAAATACCCAGAAGATAGCCGACGATAAGGCTAAAACTTTTTTGAAACCGCCACCTAAGAAAAATGAAGAAACTAAAGAAGAAAGGCTTATTCGGTGCATGAGGAGGATGACAAATATTCCTTCCATGATCTTCACGAAGAGAAGATGGAAAACCTACAGAAGCAACTAGATGCGTTAATGCAAAAGAAAGAACTAAAGGAATCAGGTGTTTCAAGGCCATATCCGCTTGAGTGGGACTTCGCCGCTTATCCAGAAAAATATAAACCCCTCAAATTGGAGTCATATGACGGGAAGGGGTCCCCAAACCAGCATTTATATTACTTTTTATCGCAGGCAGGTCATCTAATGGGAAATGATCCCATAATGACCAAAGTATTTGCGAGCACCCTGCGAGGGCCTGCCTTTACATGGTTTATGCAGCTGCCCCCGGGAACCATAAATACTTGGTATGATATCGAGAAACAGTTCTTGGCACGTTTTTTTAGGATGATACCGAGATATCGGTTCATTCCCTCCTTGCGACGAAACAAGGAGAAGAAGAAACGGTCAAAAGTTTCATTGAATGCTTCAGGGAAAAATCCGTGTATTGTGGACACGGCATGACCCAGGAAACCCTGGTAGAAACCTGCAAGCATAACTTCAGGACTGGCGTGCTGATAAGAATGGGAGCTGTAGAGTCCAAAACTTGGAAAGATCTGCTGAAGCAGGGAGAGCAGGCGGAAGATATAATTCGCCTGATTGAGGAATCTCGTAGCACAAGAAACTCTATGAATAATAGGCAATATCCATAGAATCCTAAAAATAAAGGGAAGGCTGTGATGACGTCAGTTGCAGATCCAAAACCAAGACCTCAAAATTCGAGAGGTGCAGGTCAGAATAGGCCCCGCCAAGATATAACTTATATACTCAAGACGGAGCAGACAGGTACTCTATTCCATCTCCTCCTTAGAAAGGGCATGTTGAAGCTTCCGGAAATGAAAAACCGGAAGACGCTGGTAAACCAACGACTCCAACTATTGCCTGTATCATCGGAATGTCGGGCACCCAACTAAGGATTGCTATCCTCTTAAGAACCGAATTCAGACATTGATAGAAGCCGGGATTCTCACACTTAAAGAGGAATGAAAGAAAGTTTCTGCAAATATGGCAACTTTAGTAGTAGGAACCAATGAGTTCCCTGCCAGAGCGATCCATGTACCAATAGGGAAGCCAATATCGACACCAAGTATGGGCAGCCGCACTTGCATGCTAGCCCCTTGGGTACGCTCCGAACCACAGCTATGACAAAGTCATTCTCATTGGCTAGCAGCCGGATTTGGCTGGGGGTGCCGAAAATATTGACAATGATAAATATCATGTTGCTTCCGCTACTTTTACTAGCCATTAGAATAGCTAATTGAGTGCTATAAAAAAAATTTGCCCAATGTTGTTAAAGCGGCAAGAAGAGGAGATCAAGTTCCTCGCTAACCCTATCATACTGAGGGTAAAAGTATGAAATTAACTACCTGTTAAAGCGGCAGGAAGAGGAGATCAAGTTCCTTACCAAATCCATTTATAACTGGGGGTTTGCTAAAAATTCCGTGGACCTGTCATGTTAAGCTCTTACCTCTGACAATATGATTTGGATTATTCTCATCTCCGTTCAAGTTACACGTGAGAGCACTTGGACTACGCATGTGCAATTAGGCGCCTCTGCTGAAATCAATGATCCTGACCCGATCATTTTGGTATGTGCAATTAAGCGCCTCCGCCAAAACTCCAGGCATGTGCAATTAGGCGCCTCTGCCAAAATCTGATGATCATGACTCGATCATTTTGGCATGTGCAAATTCAAGTTACGCATAAAAGTCTTGAACTGTCTCCATCAAACTAAGGCATGTGCAATTAAGAGCCTCTGTCTAAGTTAACGATCCTAACCCGATCACCCTGGTGTAAGTAGTTAAACACTTTTACCAAACTATCATTTAGATCTATTCAAAGGGCTTTACCGAGGTTAATAATTGTAACCCGGTCGGTATTAACAATCTAAGTTACGCAAATGTGCCTTGGATTGTTTTACCAAAAGCGATGAACTATTTTGATGACAAATTATTTGTTGTGCAAGCAAATGTTGTAGCCAACAGATAAAATGAAAAAAAATTATCTTTATTCATAAAGCAAAAAGTTACAAAAATAGAAAGAGTTATAGCTCTTCCAAAAACTTCAACCTATTCGTCGATTCATCAATAACTCGACGACGAGTCTCCTCCACCGAGTGTTGAGCTTGCCGGCGCAAGTCATCGCCATTTAATGGGAATTGCTGGATCAACCGCTGATGAAATTCTTCAAAAACGCAGCTCCTTATTATGCCCTCCTATTTTAAACTATCCTGTTGATTGTACTGTGCCATACGAGGTGCTTTTCCAGCTCAATTCCCTGGTTCACATGCAAAAGATCTCCTCTGCAAATGTCAACTATGATCTGTTCAAAGTTTTTAGTGGATCATCTGAAGATACTGCTACAAGAATCCTAATGAAGATGCACAAGTTGAATTCGATATACTACAAGCCCTTATACTTCATTTCTATCACTTTGGAAAGCGACAGAGATTGTCATCTAACAGAAATGGTCCTCAAGAAAACTTAATGAGCTGCATTAGAGTTCTTGTAACTCCTTCAAAAGTTTACTTTTTGGAGCCAGAGCTTGAAATTTGCAACTATGATATGCTTCTGGCTTCCTTAGAGTTACTTTTCCTGTTGAAGATTGGTGCATGATTAGCCTTTGAAGATAGACCAGGGGATAGCTACACTCCATGCTGGGTTGAAATATCAGCAGGTCGCCGATTGGTAGAGTCACATGCACTCCTTTTCAAAGAGGATCTAGTCTGAATGCCCAATTGCATCTCCAA
>JAYEPQ010000015.1:31128610-31153610 GCA_036321105.1 Dracaena cambodiana | reverse complement strand
CAAGAAACCTAGGAGAAACAATAGTCCCCTAGGAGAGAACTAGGAGCAATTGCATTGCATGGCATTTTGTAACCCTAGCTAGAGCCGCTGTTTTGCAACCAACACCACACAAAATGGTGACAGCTACTGATAGACACCTCTCAGTTCCAGAACCCCACCAACTGCAGAAAGTTGCTCCAAAGTGCCTTGTGCTCTATTGTCTCACCATTTCAAGCAAGGCCAAAGCTAGGGCTCTCTAAGTTGTTTCTGAGTACAAAATTGTATGCATGCATTTTTGTTTGAAGACTTTCAAGTCCCATATCAACAACCATCAAAAGGCACAAAATTGAAGAGCTTGGTGATCTTCTCATTTACTTAACCCCACAAAACTGGAGATCCTAAATGGGTTGTTCTTAAATGAGAGGATCATTGGAAAAGAGGAAGGAATTAATGTCCACAGCCTAACTCTCATGTCTTAATGCCCTAAACTGAGGTATATATCTGTCTAGGGTATAGGGCAAGAGTTGCTTTAGTAATATTCTTTCTTGTTTCTTTAGTACTGTGCTGAAGCTAAAGCATGATCTCTATTTGTTAAGATTGAAATATAGCTAATGAAGGTATACTCAATAGGCTAAAAGGCTAAAAGATGCTCCTCTGATGGTGAACGTAATAGCATCAAAGGAAATACTATTTTGTTGGCGGCCGGAGAAATTAATTGTAGGCAGTTTGTCTGGTAAGTAGACCCAGCTAGTATCAAGGTATGAGTCAAGATTTTAAATATTGGTCAATACGGTTTTAAATATCAACCGATATCAATATATATGATAATATCATATCAGATTTTGAGATATTCAATATACATTCCACTTAATATTGGTTTGATATTGGAAGTATTTTCGATATTGCAAGTATGATGTCCAATATTGCGGATCTTAATATTAAACATAAGTGATAGCCAAATACTTATAGCGATTTCAATTATATAAACCTTGGTACTAACAAATGCATGTGGAGTCGACCATGATAAGTATGGTGTAGGCTGAGAAACTTGTAAAATTCATGTATTTTTTTTTTTCATAATAATCGTACATATTCGTGTTGTAATGGAATAACAAGTTACAAACATTCTATAATTTATTATTTTTTGGTGGCTCCCAATAGACAAATATTTTTTCTATTGATAGATTTATATTTCTTGGATTGCACGGAGAAGACGATTCAAGTTTACATTCTCTAGTGATGGCTCTACAGTTCTATAAAAACAATTTTTTGTCCACAAGCATGCAATATTACTGCCACCAACTCTAGTTAGTATGGAATATGGTCATATTTTCACTTACTATGAACAGTACTTCATAAAACTTATTAGGAGACTGATATATTGGATATTATCCCATAAACATAAACCATATAACTTGAACTCATGTCCCTCATCGTATACATTATACATTATATAAGAGCGGACTGTCCAAGATACACAACCATCCGAAAAATCAGTAGATGCTTAAGATTTCTTCGTCCACCCCAACCGCAGCTGCATTAGTAAGTTTCACAACAAGAGTCATCAATCATCCACACTTGGAGATAATACCTACTCATTATATTATAATTACACTACTAAGCACATGTAACTTACCAAGAATAAAACAATTAAAAAAGGGGTCAAAAAAGATCCCACTAGCTATCTTCGTGTTGTGGGTCAAAAGTCGTAGGAAATACAAGCTCAAAAGCCAAAACCAACAGGGAGTTCACATGGCCCCCATAGTTCAGGTAGTCAAAATTGCTAGCTTTTCCCACAAGAGTGGGAAACATGAGAATCATGAGAATCTTAGAATCGTGAGATATCTACTTCACAAGGGAGAGGGAGGGAGAGGGAGGGAGAGGGAGAGGGAGAGAGAGAGAGAGAGTTGAGAGAAGTCCCCCCATGACCACAAGAGTTGAGTTGGTTCGTTTAAAACCATCATGACATTCTCTATGTATAGCAACAATCAAGCCAAAGTTCCATAAACCGCAAGAAAAAAGAAATCAGAGAAAGGCAATGAGCTCAGTGTACATAAACACCAGAGATAAGATCAGAAGAAGGTATATGCATGCGCTCTACTTTAATAATTATATATATTATATTTAATAGGTAATCTATAAATACATACATAAACTTAGCAACAAAATGACTGAAGGCTTTCCTTTCTACAAAGCCGAAGTCAATACTACATGGACACAGACAAACCCAAAATGATATCAAGTAATATTAAGTGTCCAGCTTCGAATTTTCTTTCTAAATTTTGTCATGTTGTGGCCTGCAGCAGCTCCCCCCCCCTCTTTTTTTTCCCTTTATGCACTGCCCTACCTTGCTAGTTCAGTGTGCAGTGCAGAATTATACCCAACCTGCTCTCTCTCCCACCTCAGCTCCTCCGCCACATCTTGAAGTGGTACATAATCCTACAGTGATATATTGACATTAATAATTATAGCCAAAGAGAAGGAAAAAGAAAAAAGAAAACAGAAATTTTGGATTCAAGAACTAAATTATCATCTACAATTAATTACCTCTAGTTTCTGGACAAGGTCCTTGGCATTGGGGGCTGAGATGATGATGTTGCGGTGGGAGGACTTGATGAAGCCATCGTCCACGGCCTTGTCGATGAAGGCAAGGAGCGAGTTGTAGTATCCATCGACGTTCAGCAACCCAACCTAATATATAACATTGTTTCTCTTGGTTTTTTTTATTTTTTTAAAAGAGAGTGATAATATGAAATTTTGTTGGCTAAAAAGTGTTATGATTCACTGTCTCACTGGTTTCTTGTGGATGCCAAGCTGAGCCCATGAGATTACCTCCAGCAACTCCTCCAGTGTTCCATATCCACCTAAGAAAATTAAATTAAAAATATGTAAATTATATTAAAGAAAGGGGGAAATAACAAGACCCGAGAGAGAGAAACCAGGCAAAGCAATGAAGGCATCAGAATGGCGAGCCATTTCGGCCTTCCTCTGATGCATGCCAGAAACTGCTTTCACCTCACCGCGCATTTCGCCAGTGATCTAGATTCCAAAAAAAAAGAAAAAAAAAAGAAAAAAAAAAGAAAAGGAAAGAAATAAATTGAAATGAAATCAACAATATAGATAGCATCTATTTGAAAGGAGTTAGGCTCTCTAACTAATTAGAAGGGAAAGAAGAAGAAAGAAATTAGAAATGGAATTAGTACCTCTTTCACCATTAGAGCCGTTGGCATGATCCTTGAACAAAAAAGATCAACCCGTGAACAAAAGGAAAAAAAAAAAAATTGAAATCTTAGATAAAAATAGAATAAGCTTGAATAAGTAATAAATCCTGACCCTATGACATGGCCGCCGCCACCGTGAACAGCTTCAGAGACGAGACCCATGAGCCCAGCGCTCCCTCCGCCATACACCAAATCCATCTTTCTAGCCACCTCAATCATCACAACAGTATCAAACAACGAAGCTTTAGAACGAGAAAAAAAATATAATATTTTTCTTTTTTCTTTTTTTTGTTTTTTTTTGGTTTGGATTCATATATAGATGCTACCAGTTCTTTGCCGAGCTGCACAGCAGCATCTTGGTAGCAGATTCTCTTCCCAGTGCTGCTCCCGCAGAAGACACAGACCCTCCTCAACCTTGATTTCTCAACTTTCTTCATCATGTTGATGCTGCTGCTGCTACTCTCATTCTCATCCCCCATCGTCTCTATTCTCAAACTTTTTCTCTCTAAAGTTTCCTTACTTTTAGTTTGAACTACAGTTCTCATGATGGTGTCCTCTTATATAATGGGAAGAGGCTACAGGGGAGGGAGGGGGCGAGGGGGGGAGAGAGAGAGAGAGAGAGATGAGGAGGTAGCATTTGTTCCCCCCACGTAAATGCAGTCTCCGAGCGGAAGCAAACTAATAACATTATTTTTATGGAAATTTACTGGAAAATAGCGGGGGGATGAAAGTGATAGATAGTTAGATATAGAGAATTTTTTTATTTTAAAACTAAGTTGTAAATAGGCGACATTCTAGGCACCGCCAGCCTTAAACTGGGGCCAGGGCCAGGCGCCCGTATAAAAGTAAATTCAATTCTCGGGGTTCACACACGCAATCATGGGTCCGGAGTGGGTTCACACGTGTGAGACCCCGTTCCCACGGAGTATCACACGTGCCGTTGCAACTCCACATTCCCATAATCCTGTGAGTCCAACTTCTACGGAAAATTCTAAATGCGCACCACATTTTACTAGTGAGCACCACATACCATGTAGTAAAGTGATTTACAACATAAGGGAAAATGGTGCTCACTAGCAGAATATGGCGCGCATTTAGAATTTCCCCACTTCTACTTGTCTTATTCCATTTTTGTGTTGCCACATATAAATAGGTACATATGCATTTAATATCTTGATATTGCATCTAAAAAGCTCTAATGTCAGTGTAAATGAAAATTAGCTTATAATATAATATTTGGCTATATTTTCTACTTTCATAAGTGTAACACTTCAAATTATATCTCAAAAATTTCGACCATATATTTCATTTCTAGATAAAAACATCGTCAGAAAGTAGCCAAAAATTGGATATATAAGGCCTTTTATAAAAGAATAGTATAAGTACATAACAGAAAGGATCTGAGCTTGCTAAAATTCATAAAGTTACATCATATTATGCAAATTACAATAATGAAAAGGAATTACACATATAAATAATTTATGGTTAATTGCATAGAGACCTTCTGTATTATCAGACAGTATAACTTATTACCCTTTATTTTTAAAACTTTTAGTTTAGTCCATAAACACCTAATATCGTCAGTTAACAATTTGGTATTCTTACCATGTTTAACTTAAACTATACATTTTTTATAAAATTATCAAATTATCCTCCTCTATCTCACTAAGAACTCACCTAAAATATGACCATAGGAGGGTAATTTGGGATTTCATTAAAAAAATACAGTTTAAGTTAAATATAAGTGAGAATAACAAACTGTTGACTAACGACATTAGAAGTTTAGGAATTAAACTGAGAATTTTAAATTTAAGAGGTAATAAATTACATTACTTTTAGTATGGGAATCTTGCTGCAATTAACCCAATAATTTATAATATACGAGTTTCATATTAAGGCTAAGATAAAATCACTCAGTTAGACAAAATGAACTAAATAACTATATAAACAATTTAAAATTAAAGCCAAATATAATAGCTAAGTGGTAAAAGATATTTCTATCAAAAGGATGAAGCTCCCCCAAATTTCGTGTAGGTAGCTTCCTCTTGAAAGTAGGAGTCATCAACTGGCAAATCAGTCTCATCCTCCACTACACTGTCTTTGTTATTTGCGTGTGTGGAGGTAATCCAGGATTAGACCTGTCAAGAAATAATTTAATCATGTGGACAGAAATTGACATGAAGTAAAACTATAGTTATGCTGACTAAAGCTTTAAGTGAAAATATACAATAATAACAATCCAAGTATATAAGCAATTAAAGTTTCTTGAACAATACTAGATTATCTCAAAGTTATGATGGAACGTATTGTGAGTAAACTCATTGATTATGCACTTATTTTGAAACTGACTGATTAATGTGACACATATGTTTTAGAAGCATACCGTATATATCCAGTACTACAGTCAGGATGTTGGTCTCCATTGAATGAGTTATATTGTAACATTCCTAACTACCAAACTTCTTGAGTTAGCATATTTTGTATTGATCATTTAGATCCATGGCATGGGTATGAACATTAGTTTGGTATATGATGTAATAGCTCCATCTTGTATTCTATATCCATTTTATTAAATCATTCATGCCAAATTAGGATTAATTGGGCAAATCTGTATCCAATTTCATTCTTAGGCTTATCTTGAATTTTATAACTTCACATGATGTTCCAACTTCGAGAGCATCATTTGTCTATTATGTTTTATTTTTATTGATTTTCTTGATATTTTTTAAGAAGGTTTAAAAACTAATGAAATTACATAATATCGGTACGTAATGCTTACTTTCATCATTTTTTTTTATCTTGCTTTCAAGACCTGAGAAAACAATATATTAGGCATGAAATTTAAATGTCTGCAACTTTTGTGTAGAAAGTTGTTTATGATTCTTACAGAAAATATGGTTTCTAACTTGATTACTATTGTTGTTGCCATGTTGTTGCAGTAAACTCTAGTCTAAATTATGCTGTAAATAATAAATAAACTCAAATAATTTCATTTTTTTTTCTATAGCTATGTAATCAATTCTTTACAATTCTTTTCCGAACATCATTCCATGATTTTGACTGTGGCTATATAACTTGAGTCTTATAATCCACTGGTCATGTGTCCCAGAATTATCAACCTACAACAAAAGTTGGATTTTGCATAAAATTTAAATATTGAAGAAAATATTAAATTGATCCGTACTAAAAATTTACCATGTGAAGAAATTTATACCTAGAGTCTATATGCTAAATCTTGTGATTTATTTGAGTTAATTTTAGACCTGAAATGGCTCTTTACCTCAGCTATATTGCTGTTTGTTAAGAATAATGTTATGATAATTTGTCGTGTTAGAGCCACGATGGATGCACTTGAACATTTGATTTCATACATATGGTATTTGTAGGAGGAAAAAAAAAATTCAAAACAAGAAAAACAATGTCACAGGAGCAAACAATCTCGCTATGTGAGGCTAGTAGCCCTGTGCGGGGGCTAATATCCCGGCACGGGGATGACAGCCTTGCGTGAGGTTGATTCCAGTTTCCAAATAGGATCTTTTTTGGATTTTTATCAGAATTCCAACTCCAATCATATCCAATTACTTTGAATTGAAGATTTCAAATCCAACTAAAATACAAGTTTAGAGTTTGGATTTAACTAGGATTCTATCATTACCTCTAAGAAAACCCCTAAAACTATAAATAGGAGATAAGAGGGGAGTTTTGAGAATCTTTTGAAAATATCTTTGGAGACGAGAGTTGATTTTCTATGCGAAAATATGCCGAGCAGCAGTAAGAAATCGTCGGCTAGAAGCCCTCATCATCAAATCTCCATATTCAAGACCTATTCAAGCATTAGATATTCAATGGACTACGAGGTCTGCACTCCATAGCCACATTTAGAGCCAAACCTTTTATAAAAGAGAGAGACATGTTGTATAAGTCCTCACGTTTGTTTTCTTTGTTTTTTCCAATATAATTTGGAGATTTTTTTTATTGTAATCTTTAAATCCATGGCAATGAAAGGAAGCACGACTTTCGTGGGAAACAAGCTGAATTCCATAGTGGGAGGAGTCTTTTACACCAACAAGAAGATCGTGATCCAATCTGATGTTAAAAAAATTGGTAAGTTTATAGAGATGTTGGTTGTAGAAGTTGATAAAAAAAATATGAGAAATACTTATCCTCTAGATTAGTAAGTATGGACGAAACACGGCTTCATCGTCGCTTAGAAACTGTAAGAATGATAAAGGGACTCCCGTTGAACGGGTACTCCTTGGATCTTTGATTTCAGAAAAGGAAAGAGTCTAAGCGATGGACTTGAATGACGATATGACTCTCGTTGAACAGGAACTTCTCTGATTTTTTAGTTCAGAACTAGAAGAAATCTATATGATGAATTCGAATGATAAAGGGACTCCCGTTGAAAAGGAGTCTTTTGGATCTTAGGATTCTAAAATTTTGGAAAAAGAAGAATCTCTTTCTATCATGGCTGCACAAGACACCAAAGAGAAGTCAAGATCTGAACTGACCAGAACTTAGATTCAGAACCGAACCATCAACCACGATGAAAAATTTAAAAAAACAAATCCAAGACGAATATGATCTCAAACGCCAGGCCAATCAGTCCAACATAGCCTTACACGAGACCATTTCAAAACGCCAGGCTAATCAAGCCAGAGTAACTCTGCGTGAGGCTAATTTGCCCAACGTAACTCTGCACGAGGCTATTTCTAAACACGAGGCTAATCAGCTTAGTGTAACTCTGCGCAAGGCTATTTTTAAATGTGAGGTTAATTAGCCTAGTATACAAAGGTTGCAACGTGAGGCTACTCAGCTCCGCGCACAAAGTGCAAAACGCAAGATTGTTCAACCCTGCGTAAAAAGTCCATAACACAAGACTGAGCCTTAGTTCCGTAAAGCACCCACAATGACTAGAATAAAACATCGATCAAGGTAGAAATTCTACTTTTTTATGCCTGCCAACTTCCATGAACGCAGCAGGAAGTCATACAGAGGTTGGAACAAAAAAGAAACTCATCAAGAAACCGATTAGCGAGAATTCCTCACTAACAAGAGGAGGATGGTGCAATCCCGTCACTGTGTCAATGTGAGCAAATAATTTCTGTAGTACTTACCAATTGCCATTGCGGTCCGCCTAGATCCTCGGTTTTCAATCAGATGACCTAATTAAAGAATAATACACCTAAAAGAAGGTGTGCTCAAAGGCGAAGTGTCATCATCGACAAAGAACCTCTTTTAGTGACTTCAAATATGGTGAACAAAGGAAATAAATTACGTGGTGACAGGCATTCATCTGATGCGGAAGCATGTTATTATACACAGCTTAGGTAAGGAATATTAGATCCTGGAATTACAAGAGGTTGGCTGGGGGTTCAAATAAGAAAAATGAAGGAGATAGCGATCATTCAGCCATTGCAATGCCTTGATTATATGAGTCTTCCCGGTTTGAAAAAATAATGGTCTATATGATATGGAGATTTAGTGAAATGAAAAGAGACTAGAAGCTCAAGAATGCTTGATTTAAGAACAACAAAAGGCTCTTGACGAACTCTAAACACTGCTTCTAAAAGTGGTGAAAAATACACAAAAGAACACAGAAGATAAAATGGTGAAACCCTCCGACGAACCACCAAACAATGATGATGGAAATTTAGGAGAAGAAGAGGATTTTGACTTTATCATAGACCTGTATGCAGAAAAGATGTTATCGATGTAGGACCAATTAGAAGCCCTGATGCATAGAAAAAACTTGCAAGAAGTCAGAATTACTAGGCCATATCCACTGGAGTGGGAATCAGCTCCTTTCCCAGAAAAGTACAAAGAGTCTTTTGATAAAAAAGGTTCTCCCAATCAGCACTTATATTACTTCTTATCATAAATATGTCATCTCATGAGAAATGATCCTATAATGACCAAGATCATTGCAAGTACCTTAATAGGGCTTGCATTTACATGGTTTATGCAGTTGACCCCGGGGATTATTAAGTCATGGTCTGATGTGGAGAAAGAATTTCTGTACCGCTTCTTCGAAGATGATACAGAGACCTCGATTGATACTTTTCTTGCAAATAAACAAAAAGAGGATGAGACCGTGAAAAGTTTTGTGGAACGTTTTCGAGAGATATCATAGCAATGCCCGCATGGCATGTCACAAGGAACGCTAGTGGAAACCTGTAAACACAATCTCCAAACCAACATACTCATTAAGATGGGAGCAGTAGAATCTGGAGGTGGTAGAGTCTAAAATCTAGAAGAATCTGGTCAAATAAGGACAGCAAGAGGGGAATATAATCCTATATATCGATAAATATCATGCCCAGATGAGGATGTCCATGAACCGGCCACAACCACAATTATCCCGTCCTAAGAGAAAGCAGGTAATGACTACTAGACCTGCTGCAAACCAAAAGCTATAGAATAATCAAGATTTCTCTAGATCGCAATAGACATATGATTTCAAAGATAAACAAGCAGTCACATTCTTTCACCAACTAAATAAAAAAGGTATGCTTAAGTTACCCAACAATCGAAAGACAGAGAAAGCTGAAAAAATAGATGATCCCAAGTATTGCTTCTATAATCAAAACATTGACCAAGGATTACTATGTTCTGAAAGATAAAATTCAAATACTCATCGATATGAAGGTGATCCAGCTAAGATCTGAATACAAAAATGTGTCCGTGACCATGGGATGCTTGGAAATTCCGACCAGTGCAGCTCCGATCCCTGCAAGAAAATGGTAGTAAATAACTATGATCTGTATAATTTGAAACAAAAAGGACTCTCTCCAGTTTTTATCAAAAAAGAAACAATCATGATGATACATCCAAACTTACTGAAAGATGAACAATGGACTTCCTCAGTCAATTCACGAAAAACTAAGGGCAACACTCGATCGATGCTAGCGCAACAGATATTGAAGCCGCCAGGGTCCTTGCCGAGCACAGGTAGTGGCACTGGCAAACGTACTCCCTAAATATGCTCTTAACCATTGTTGCAACCAAGTCGTCCTCGCTCACTAGCAGCCGAATTGGGTTGGGGGTACCGAAGATGTTAACTGTGATAAGCATTCTACTGCTTCTGCTACTCTTGCTAGCTATGAAAAAAAATATTGTATGATGACTGGGAATTTGATGGCAAAATGACTGCCATAAATAAAAAAATTCAAAAACAAATGAGAAGGAAGAAAAAAAAAAAAGAAAGTATGTAAATATATAAGTAATAATTTTGTTGCCCAATGCCGCCAAAGCAACAGGAAGATAAATTAAAAATTTCTCGTCAATCTATCATAGTAGGGGTAAGAGAATGGAATCAACAACTCAAAACTCAAAAAGCAATGAGAAGAGGAACGTTTCACATTTAAGCCCAAACAAAAGGCTCTACAACCCATCATGCTGAGGTAAAAGCATGAATTGCTCAATGCTGCTAAATAATGAGAAGGGAAGATAAAAATCCCCGCCTACCCATCATGCTGTGGTAAAAATTATAAATTGTCCAATGCTGTTAAAGCAAAGAGAAGAGAACAAGTTTCTCACTAACTCATCATGCTGAGGTAAAAAGCATGAATAACCCAAAGCTCAAGAAGCAATGGGAAGAGAACGTTTAACATTAAAGCCCAAACAAAAGTCTTGATAACCTATCATGCTAGGGGATAAATCATGAATTGCTCAATATCACCAAGACAATGGCAAAAGAAATTAAAAAATTCTTACCAACCCTATCATACTGGGGGTAATATTACGACGACTAATAATATAAAGCTCGAAAAGCTAAGAAATGAGAGAACGTTTGGCATTTAAGCTCAAATAAAACCCTCGACAACTCACTATGCTGAGGGGAATAACATGGATAGCCCATTATAAACGGCGATTAGTGTTCTCTACAAAAATCTTACTTTCTTCCATTGAATACAATGATTACAACGAAAGATGAACAATAGAAAAACAAACGAGAGAATTTATAGATTATTGCTTTCGTTTACAATATTTGTGGGTTCTAGTGTGGCGATAGGTTCTATCAAGTAGTACCTTTTGCGATCTGACGTGAAAATCTTCTTCTCGATGAAGATGATGACCGGCCATAGATCTCTTCCTCTGGTCTTGATGGATTCAAGACTCTCACTCGTAACTTGAACTCCAAAACTGGTTTGCCAAAGGATCAAAGATCTATGATGGATCTATTATAGATCAATCTCTAAGATTAAAAATCTGATGATGATCTATTAAAGATTGATGATGGATCCCTAAAGTCTCCTCAAAGAGGGTATTTATAAACTTTAGTTGGTTATGAGATTTTCCATAGGAATAGGAATAGAATTTTTCATAGGAATAGGAAAAGAAGGTTTTTGTATTCATTAAGAATCCTAATTAAATATTTGATTTTGATTTAAATCTCTTAATTTTGGATTCTGATTGGACTCAATTCGGGTATTGGATAGACCCAAATCTTAATCACAATCAATTTAGAATTCTGATTGGACTCAATTCGGATATTGGATAAGTCCAAATCTCAATCACAATCAATTTAAGATTCTCAAAATCTGCTCATGCGGAGTTAAGTACTCTGAAAGCGGAGCTATGGACTTAACTTCGCATTTTACTCGATCTCGCGAAGTTAGGCTTTTGCCGCGCGAAGCTAACGAATAGCTTCGCGTTCTGCAAGCTATTTTTCTTCTTTTTATTTAGAAATTTTCACCACCAACAGGACCCCCTCCAAATTTTTCAAAATAACTTATAACTTGGCAAATTTTGAAATACTTTGGATCTCTATTTTGATGATCAGGTTAAGATCAAGAAATTCGACAAAGGTGCCTAATCGCACATGCTTAGAATTTTGATGGAGATGGTTCAAGACTCTCACACGTAACTTAAACTCACCCGTCAAGAGATTGTTTATTTAGTATGATAATGGTTCAAACCATACTGTCAGAGGTAAAATCTTAACATGACAGAGTTTATTATATCGAAATAACAAGGATAGTAATAATCCAAATCTTACTGTTAGAGATAAGAGTTTAACATGACAGGTCCACGGGATTTTTAGCAAACCCCTAGTTATAAATGGATTTGGTGTGCCTTTACCAATCACTGTTTGCGTTGGTCTAGCCATATTATTTTCTTCAGCATGATGAGTTGTCGAGAAATTAATTTCCTATCTCTCTTGCCTTTAACAGTATTGGGTAGTTGATTTCATATTTTTACCCCCAGTATGATAGGATTGGCGAGGAATTTGATCTCCTCTTCCTGCCTCTTTAACAGCATTAGGCAATTGATTTCATACTTTACCTCCAGTATGATAGGGTTAGCGAGAATTTGATCTTCTCTTTCCGCCACTTTAACAGCATTGGGTAATATTTTTTTTATTTATAGCACTCAATTAGCCATTCAAATGGCTAGCAAGAGTAGCAGAAGCAACATGATGTTTATTATCATCAATGTCTTTAGCACTCCCAGCCCAATCTAGCTGCTAGACAATGAGGATGACTCGGTCGCAGTTGTGATTCGGAGCGTACCCAAGGGGCCAGCTTGCAAGTGTGGACTGCCCATGCTTGGTGTCGATATTGGCTTCCCTACTGGTACAGAGGTTGCTCTAGTAGGGAACTCATTGGTTCCTACCACCAAATTTGCCATATTTGCAGAAACTTTCTGTTCTTCTTTAAGCTGAAAGACACCGACTTCTATCAATGCCTAGATTCCGCTCTTAAGAGGATAGCAATTCTTAGTCAGATGCCCGATATTCTGATGGTACAGGCAATAGTTAGGATCGTTGCTTTTTCCAACGTCTTCCGGTTTCTATTCTCCGGAAGTTTCAACATGCCCTTTCTGAGGAGGAGGTGGAATAGAGTTCCTGTCTACTCCGTCTTGAATGTATGACGGGGCTTATTTTGACTTGTACCTCTCGAATTTTGAGATCGTGGTTTTGCCGGACTTGTCAGTTTTGGAGTGGCATCTGATGTCATCACAGTCTTCCTTTTGTTCTTGGGATTCTCTGGATATGACCTGTGATTCGACAAGTTTCTAGTACCACGAGATTCCTCAATCCGGCGGATTATATTTTCTACCTGCTCTCCCTGTTTTAACAAATCTTTCCAGGTTTTGGACTCTACAACTCCCATTTGTATAAGCACGCCGGTCTTGAAATTATACTTACAGGTTTCCACGAGAGTTTCCTAGGTCATTCCGTATTGACAATTCACGAATTTTTTCCTAAAGCGTTCAATAAAGTTTTTGACTGTTTCTTCTTCTCCTTGTTTTGTCGCAAGGAGGGAATAAACCGATATTTCGGTATCATTTGAAAGAAACGTGCCAAAAATTATTTCTCAACATCATACCAAGTGTTAATGGTTCCTGGGGGCAACTGCATGAACCATATAAAAGCAGGCCCTCGCAGAGTACTCACAAATATTTTAGTCATTATGGGATCATTTCCCATTAGATGACCCACCTGCGATAAAAAGTAATATATGTGCTGGTTTGGGAACCCCTTCCCATCATATGACTCTAATTTGAGAGGTTTGTATTTTTTCGGGTATGGAGCAAAATTCCACTGAAGCGGATATGGTCTTGATACTCCCGACTCTTTCAATTCCTTTTATGCATCAGGGCATCCAGTTGGCTTTGTCGTTTTTCAATCTTCTCCTCATAAAGATCATGAAAGAAATATTTGTCATCCTCCTCATTCACCGAATAAGCCTTTTCTTCTTTAGTTTCTTGGTTTGCTTTAAACGGTGTCTTCTCGTTTTTCTTTGGTGGTTTTTCAGAGGAAGAGGTTTTTGCCTTATCTTCAACTATCTTTTGGGTAATTTCAACTACTTTCAAGAGTATTATCTTGAGATATTCTATAGTTTTTGTTGATCTTGAATTATCTGTTCTTGAGCTTCTAAGCTCTGATCGATGTCGTCGGACCTATCCACCATGTGCGATGTTGATTTTTGCTGTCCGGAAGATGCACAGGAGCGAGGTAAGGCTATAGCCGAGTTGTCACTATCATCATCACAAGAATCTTTTAGAAGTTTCTTGTAATTTCGAGGGGGAACGACACCTGATTTGAGCCAGGTGAAGTGATGGGGTTGTTCATCATCTGCATCTGACTCATCCTCCCTTTCTATACCTTTTTACCTTTGCCAACCATATTTGAGATCATCGCTTTCCATTCTTTTGTTTTGATTTTCTCTCTGAGATCATTTTTTATTCTCTTTAAAGTGTTTTGGTCCGACTCCGTTATCCTATCAAACACTGATACTCTTTTCTTGCTGCAGTAATAATTATTCAATACAACATATACTGCTATCATAAACTATTCACAGTGACAAGTTGAGTCTGGTAGGACTTGAGTTATACTTCTTTTCTTTATCAAATAATCTCTAAGGTTGGTGACCTTGGATAGTGAAGAATTGTGGGGCCCACCTGGTTGTTGAGAGGGTCCACGGGCCTACTGAAGCTTCTCAGAGCCATTGGTGTCAAATTGTTGTCCAGTAATTCGATCATCAGCTTTGATTTTATATTCAGTTTGTTTTACATGGAGCTGGATGTTAGCTTGGCATTTTGAAGCATTTACGCGAAGCTGGGAGATAGCTTCGCGTTTAATGCTAATCTCGCATTTTATGCTGGTTTGGTGTTTCTGAAGAAATTCATCTTCAGATTTTTGCTTAGACTCGCGTGGAAAATCTGACACTGGCTTAACCTTGCTATTAACACAAGAATCCTTGACTTCACAATTAACGCTTGGCTCAAGTTTAACATTGATAATTTCACGTGGAAAATCACACGCGGGCTTATCTTCGTGATTAACGCGATAGTAACAAACCTTGCTATTGACACAAGTTTTATTGGCTTCACGATTTACGCTTAGCTCAGTTTTCTATCGAAATTCAATACCCTCGCGTGGAGAGTCTCCATCACATGCTTATTTATCCTTGTGATTAACGCAATTTTGAGAATTATCCTCGCATTTTTTGGTCTCATGTCTAGAATCTGTAGCCTTACGTGCAGAAACTCCATCACACGCTGACTTATAATTAGCTTCGCATTTAACGCGGTTTTTACTGGACTCGCAATTAACGCAAGCCAATTCGCGAGGTAAATTACCCTCGCGTTCTGCTTCTGCTTCAGCTTCGCGTTTTACGCAGGTTTTGTGAGCTCTTCGTCTTACTCGACGATTTCAATTGCAGATTTGCGTTATGGTAAAACTAGTTTTCGGCAGCAAGAACAGCATTTCCCTTTAGGGTTTCCTGTCCAAACAACGGCTCTATGGCCGCGGACTCAAAGGATTCCCGATTAACAGTGGATTCCTTTTTACCCGATTTATGGGTATTAGAGATCCTGCGACGATAGTGTCACGTTTCAGTCAAATCACCCGATCTAGAGAAGAGATATTCTTTATACCTTTGCTTGTCAATTTCGATGACGAGCACGTCCACAACCGATCCAATCTTATTCACATCGGATTACGCCACGATCTCTTTTCTAAAAAAGAGACGTCTCCCACTGTAGTCGCCAGTTTGTTCTCCGTAAAAATCTTGCTTTCTTCTATTGAATATAATGATTACAATGAAAGGGGAATAATAGAAAAACAAATGAGAGGATTTATAGATTATCGCTCTCTTTTACAATATTTGTGGGTTCTAGTGTGGCGATGGGTTCTATCAAGTAGTGCCTTTTGACGATCCGACGTGGAAATTTTCTTCTCGATGAAGATAACGGCCGACCCTAGATCTCTTCCTTTGGTCTAGATAGATTCAAGGCTCTCACTCGTAACTTGAACTCCAAAACTGGTTTGCCAAAGGATCAAAAGGATCAAAGATCTATGATGGATCTATTATAGATCAATCTCTAAGATTAAAAATCAGATGGTGATCTATTAAAGATTGATGATGGATCCCTAAAGTCTCCTCAAAGAGGGTATTTATAGACTTTAGTTGGTTACGAGAGTTTCCATAGGAATAGGAATAAAGATTTTTATAGGAATAGGAAAAGAAGGTTTTTGTATTTATCAATGATTCTAATCAAATATTTGATTTTGATTTAAATCTCTTGATTTTAGATTCTGATTTGACTCAATTCGTGTATTGGATAAGCCCAAATATCAATTACAATCAATTTAGAATTCTGATTGGACTCAATTCGAGTATTAGATAAGCCCAAATCTCAATCACAATCAATTTAAAATTCCAAGAATCTGCTCATGCGAAGTTAAGTACTCTGAACGTGGAGCTATAGATTTAACTTTACGTTTTACTCGATCTCGCGCTTCTACCGTGCGAAGCTAACGAATAGTTTCGCGTTCTGCGAGCTATTTTTCTTCTTTTTATTTGGAAATTTTCACCACCAACAATTAGTAAAGGTATGTTAGATTCGTTTATAGCTGGGGATTTGCTGAAATTCTATGAACCTATCATGTTAAGTTCTTACGTCTGACAGCAAGATGTGAACTATCTCACCCATATCATCTGATAAAGACACTTGTCGTGAACCTATATTGTTAAGCTCTTATCTCTGACAGTGAGATTTGAACCATCTCACCCATATCATCTCATAAAGACACTTGCTGCGAACCTGTCATATTAAGCTCTTATTTCTGATAGCGAGATTTGAATCATCTCACCTATACCACCTTATAAAGACATTCGTCATAAACCTGTCATGTTAACCTCTTATCTCTGACAGTGAAAGTTAAATCATCCCGCCTACCTCACAAATCATCATCATCATCACACACACACACACACTTCAATAAATAATTGTTTTCGCAATCCTAATCTGATCATTGACTCTGTCTGTTATCCAGACGAGTCACCTCAAAAATCTCAAATCAGCTCTGTTTGTTATCTAGGCGAGTCAACCCTATGATCCTGACCCGATCACCAATTCTATTTGTTATCCAGGTGAGTCAAACCATCATTCTGATCCGATCATCGATTCTATCTGTTATCTAGGAAAATCACCCAGTAGGCATATCAGCCATACCTCTGTATGCTAGTTTCATGATCCTGATCCGATTACCGGCTCTAGCAGTTATCCAGCCAAGTCAACTCGTGATCCTGATCTGATCATTGATTCTGTCTGTTATCCAGACAAATCACCCTATAGGCATGTTAGTCATACATTTGTCTATGGTTCTTTTGATATTGACCTGATCATCGATTATGTCTGTTATCCAGGTGAATCACCCTACAGGCATATCAGTCATACCTCTGTCTACGATTTTTTATCCTAACTTGATCATCGACTCTGTCTGTTATCTAAATGAGTCACCCCCAAATCTCAAATCATATCTGTCTGTTATCCAGACAAGTCACCCCTAATTCTCAAACCGATTATGTCTGTTATTCAGGAAAATTACCCTAGCTCCGTTTGCTTTCCAAGCGAGTCACTCTCACAACAAACTCTGAATGTAAACTTGTTATGGCTACACCATACCTATGATAAGTTCCATCTTTTGCAATTCTATCTTACAAAATTCACAAATCCACAATTTCAATTTTCATCATGGATTTGTCTGCTATTCAAACAAGTCACCCCTCCAAAAAAAAACTGGCTATAGAAGTGATGTTGCCTTGGCAAACTCCATATACAATAGGTCCCCTTCTTTTTGGAGATCTACTCCGAAACCCCCAGAGCATTCACAGGTGCATCACACAACAGTTTCTGAACAAGGCAATATATTGAAGCTAATTAAAACAATTGTTTTGCTCACATGACAAAATAAAGAAGAAAAAGAAAGCAGCACAAGTAGTCTTATTTTTCAAGAAAAGAAAAAAGAAGAGAGAGAAAAGGAGGAGACGAAACAAAAAAGATTTAAGGGTTGGCCAAAATCCTTAAGCTTGCCTCTGCTTCTTCGAGGGCCGCTCGTCGAGTTTCCTCCACTGATGACAACACTTGACAGCGTAACTCGTCACAATTGATGGCCAATTGTTGAGTAGCCTGAGCTCTATTCTTGTCAATCGTTTTGCTCCACATGTTAACCTCTTACTAAAGCTATTCTTGACATAGAAAAAGTTCGTCTTGCTTTCTCAACACCTCATCTTACTTTACTTGGATAGTCTTCAGTATGGCTCAAGCCTTGACAACAGCCTTACATACTAAAGAACCTTGTGTGATAGAAACTTGAAAAGCTGAAATCCAAAGCATTTCAAAATTCATTAAAAATCACCGAACAAGATTTTAAAAACTTTGAAGAGCGTTTTGTAGGAGGAGAAAAATTCAAAACAAGAAAAATAAGGCCACAAGGGGCAAATAGCCTCGTTCATGCGAGGCTGATAGCCTCGCATCCGTGAGGCAGATAGCCTTGTGCGGGGATGACAGCCTTGCACGGGGTTGATTCCAGTTTTCAAATAGGTTTTCTTTTTGGATTTTTACCATAATTCTAACTCCAATCACATCCAATTATTCTAAATTAAAGATTTTAAATTCAACTAAAATACATGTTGAGAGGTCGGATTTAACTAGGATTCAATTCTTGTCTTTAAGGAAACCCCTAAGACTATAAATAAGGGCGAAGAGGAGAGTTTTGAGGATCTTTAGAAAAGATTTTTGGAGATCGAGAGTTGATTTTCTACGCGAAGGCATACCGATCAGCAGTAAGAAGCCGCCGACCAGAATTTCTCACCATCAAATCTCCATATTCAAGACCAATTCAAGTATTATATCGTCAATAGAGTACGAGATCGACGCTCCATAGCCACATTTAGAATCCACCTTTTTGTAAAAGAGAGAGATGTGTTTTATAAATCCTCTTGTTTGTTTTCTTTGTTTTTTCATTGTAATTTGGAGAATATTTATTGTAACATTTAAATCCATGGTAATGAAAGGAAGCACGACTTTCGCGGGAAACAGTATTGACTTGATAGTTGATAGTTGGCAATATAGAAACTTAGGTGTTTAATTATGAACTTATATGCTTATTGATGCATATTAAGGAAAACAATATAACCATTGGAACACATACTTGAACACATGATGATATACATGTGAAATGACTTGACATGATGCATGATAGATGAACCTGATACATAACATGATAATGATGCATGACACTTGATTGACAAGATATATATAGCATGTGAGACATAATTCTATCATTGTTGCATCCCATACTAATGCTATAAGAATTTATAATGCATGTTACGATATGGAGACTTCAGTGCTTGATCATAAACTTGGATATGGAACATTGGAAAATAAATGTATATGAAATATGGGTTGACATTTAAGCGTATTTGGAATATGATGTATGACATGACAGTGTCTTATAGGGTATATATATGAGACATATCTCTAGCTGTGATACATGAAACCAACATCATATATAGTAGTTTGACATGATTAAATAACCGCGTGAACACTGATACATGGCATATGATATCTTTTGTATAACATGACACCGGATACTTATTCTCGTTGCATTAACTACATAATAATTTGTTACCACTATCATTGGATATAAGATTAAGAATGGATTAAGAGATGGATTAGAGCCACAGTGTAAGGGAGATAGATGTTGCGCAACCATACCAAAACCCATGGTACTCTTAATGGAGGTAAAATTTGGAGTTTATTTGATGGCTCTTCGTTGGTGGTAAAATCTGAATTCCATAGCAATCCACTTCAATAGTCAAATCCAAAGAGGGGATCCAGGGAAATTTTTGATCAGGACATAATGCTTTTATGATATAAGCACCTCATCCATCATCTAGTTAAACTAGTAATATTGACATTGACTTGCTTCACATATGACATGTTTACTTGTACACAGCCATACATGATTTCTTGATACTTATATGCTGACATGGTTTATGGATAGCTTATGTTTTATGACTTACACATGACTATATCAAAAACACAAGCTTTATTGGTACTGTGAGGTATATATATTCTTTACTTGGCATTCTACTTGTCGGGTTTAATCTTCTAAATTCCATACGCTAGGTTGCTGGAGGTGATGAAATGAGGACTTGGATAGGCAAACTTGAGTTAGATGGAGTTGGCAGAGCAGGAGGAGCACTCATTTACCATTATTTCTTAATTATGATCATGGTTTATATTTTACTGTATTTTTTCTTTACTTGGGCATTGATTCATCCTTTTATCATGTACATTGTATCTTAAGCAGTGTGTCATTTAATGTGTAACACTCCTTTATTAATAATCAATTACTATAGACATGCTGTATAATATAATCCATTATAGTGGTAGTTCTTAACTTCCAAGATCATGTGCCCACAAGATTTACTATCTTGAAACTCTCTGTTTTTTGGATGTAGCTGAAAAACAAGGAATGACTTACATAGCTAGGTGTTAATTGTTCCATGCATATGTAGGACCATAGCCAAGATGCAAACCTAGGACCCGCTACACTAGAAGATGTGGTTATCCCGTATGTGTCCGGGACCATGCCATAAAGGTGATTTTTCTTAAACCAATTATACCACTATGTGCTACTAGAACATGTGTATCATAAATAAAATATGACTTCCACAATAATATGTTTCTATCATTCCGTTCCTCCATACATGTTATTTTTAATTTTAATCGACCACAAAAGAAGCAGTTATAAGTAAGCAACAATTGTCATAAAACTGATATTAGAAACACAAGACTGTAGTAGGAAAATTTTTTGACCTCAAAAGAATTGGGCCACACGGGATGAATAACCTCGCACACGTGAGGCTAATAGCCCCATGCAAGGCTAAATAGCTTCACACGATCTTGCTTAGGGATGATTGCCTCATGCATAAGACTGATTTAGTTTCCAAAGATGGTTTCCGTTTGGCTTTTTACTAGAATATCAAATCCAATCATATCCAATTACTCCAAATTAAAGTTTTAAATCCAACTAAAATACAAGTTTAGAGATTGAATTGTGATAAAATTTCATCCTTATCTCCTATGAAAACTCCTAAAACTATAAATAGGGGTCAAGAGGAGAATTTTTAAAGGAGAAAAAAGAGAAGGAGAGGAGAAAACCTTGGAGACCTTTGGCAAGTTGATTTTCTGCATGGGGGCATGCCGACCAGCAGCAAGAAGTTGTCGGCCAACAAGTTATTTATCAATTCTTCATATTCAAGATCAATCCAAATATTAGATTGTCAATGGAGTACGAGGTTGACACTCCATATCTACATTAAGAACCCAAATCTTTTGTAAAAGAGAGTGATAAACTTATAAATGCTCTCGTTTGATTTTCCTTTACTTCTATTTATTATACTTTGAGATTCTTGTAATCATAAATCAATGGTAATGAAAGAAAGTGCGATGGTAGAAAACAAACTGGTAACCATAGTAGGAAAAGTCTTCTACACTGACGAAAAAAATCATTCTATGGACATATTAGTCATAGAAGTCAATCAAAAAAGGAAGAATACTTGTCCTCTGAATCGATAAGTCCGGCTAAAATATGGCTCCATCACCACTTGGAAACACTAAGTACGATTTTGAATGACAAGAGGACTCTCGCTGAAAGGAGTTCCTTGGATTTTTGGGTTCGGAACAAGAAGGAGTCCAAGCAATTATTTAAACGATGATGTGATTCCCGCTGAACAGGAACTCCTCGAATTTTCGAGTTCAAAACAAGAAGAGACCCAAATAATGAATTTGAACATGAGCCCTTTGGATCTTTGGATTCCAAAAATTTGAAAATGGAAAAATTTCTTGTCATCATAGCTATATAGGATGCCAATGAGAAGCCAAGATCCGGTCTGATTAGAACTTAAATTTGAAATCGAAACCATCGATAACAATGACTAATGCTCAAAATCCAAGTTCAAAATGAATCTAGTCTTAAATGCTTGGCTAATTAGCCAAGCATAGAAGTGGTAAAACGCCAAGCGAATGAGCCCAGTATAGAAGTGCTGAAACGCCAGGCTAATCAGCCCACCGTAACTTTATGTGAGGCTATTTCTAAATGCAAGGCTAATCAGCCTAGCGTACAAAAGTTGCAGTGCATCGCTAATTAGCCTCGCGCAGAAGATTCTAAACACGAGGCTACTCAGCCCCACACACGAAAATTAAAACACGAGGTTACTCAGCAGTAAAAAGTCCAAAACACAAAATTGAGCTTCAGCCCTGCGAAGCATGTGCAAGAACCAAAATAGAATGTCAACTAAGGCAAAGATTCTATACTTTCACGCCTGCAGACTTCTATAAACACAGTAAGGGGTCTCGTAAAGGCCAGACCAAAAATAAAACATATTCTAGAAGCATGGTTCACTCAACTCCTTCAGATCAAGTTACCGATTTATAAGAATTTTTCACTAACAAAAGGATTATGACGCAATCCCACCTACTGTGATGATGTGAGCAAATAATCTCATTATTACTTACCATTAGTTGTTGTGGTCTGCCTAAACCCTCAATTTTCAGTCAGATGAATGAACCAAAAAATAATACACCTAAAAGAAGGCGTGTCTAAAGATGGAGTTTCACTATCAACAAAGAACCTCTTTTCATGACTTCAAATATGGTTAGCAAAAGAAAGAAATCATGTGGCGAAAAACATTCATCTAATATAGAAACATGTCATTATACGCATCTCAGATTAGGAATATTAGCACTACGAAATTACAAGAGGTTGGCCAGGGGTTCAAACAAAGAAGACGAAGGAGATAGCGATCATTCAGCCATTTCAACACCTCAGCCATGCGAGTCTTCAAGATTTGAAGAAACAATAGTTCATTTGATAGGAAGGTTTAGTGAAATGAATCAAAGGCTGGAGGCTCTAGTGAAATAAATCAAAGGCTGGAAGTTCAAGAACGCTTGATTCAAGAGTAACAAAAGGGTCTCGACGAACTCTGAATATTGATTCTAAAGGTAGTATAAAATACACAAAAGAATTTGAAAAGCAAGATGGAGAAACACTCCGTTGAACCACCAAAGAATGACGGTGAAGTAACCAGCGGAAATTCGGAAATAGAAGAGGATTTTAACTTTATCATAGACCCATACGCAGAAAAGATGCAAAAGATGTAGGACCAGTTGGAAGCCTTGATGCACCAAAAAAACCTTTATGACGTCGGAGTTACTATGTCATATCCAGCAGAGTGGGAATCGACTCCTTTTTCCGAGAAGTATAAGGCTTTGAAGTTGGAGTCTTTTGATAGAAAAGGTTCTCCCAACCAACACTTATATTACTTCTTATTATAAATAGGTCATCTCATGTGGAATGATCCTATAATGACTAAAATCTTCATAAGTAACTTGAAAGGGCCTGTATTTATATAGTTTATGCAGTTGTCCCTAAGGACTATCAAATCTTAGTCTGACATAGAGAAGAAATTTCTGCAGCGCTTCTTAGAAGATGACACAGAAATCTTGGTCCATACTCTCCATGCAAATAAACAAAAAGAGGATGAGATTGTAAAAAGTTTTATTGAACATTTTTTAGAGATGTCATTGTGATATTTGCATGGCATGTCACAAGAAATGCTAGTAGAAACCTACAAACACAGTCTCCAAACTAACATACTTATCAAAATGGGAGTGGTGGAATGCAAGACCTGGAAAAATCTAGTCAAATAAGGGGGGTAAGTAGAGAACATAATATGATGTATTGATAAACATCGTGCTTAGAGGAGGATGTCTATGAACCGGCCACACAACCACAATTATCCTGCCCTAAGGGAAAAGAAGCAATGACTACAAAACCCACTGCAAACAAAAAACCATAGAGATTCTTTTAGATCACAACGGATATATGATTTCAAAGATGAACAAGCAATTACATTGTTTTATCTACTAAATAAAAAGGGGATGTTTAAATTGCTCGAAAATCTAAAGCCAGAAGAATCTAAAAAAACCAGATGATTCCAAGTATTGCCTCTATCATTAAAATACTGGGCACCCAACTAAGGATTGCTATGTTCTGAAAGATAAAATTCATACTCTCATCGATGCAAAGGTGATCCAGTTGAGACCTGAACAGAAAAAGTTGCTTGCTAATGTGGCTACAATTACTATAGGTTCCTTGGAAATTTTGGCCGGTGTAACTCCAATCTCCATGGAAAAAATGATAGAAAGAACTGCAGCCCGCATAATTTGAAGTAAAAGGGACTGTCCCCAGTCTCTACCGAGAAAGGAGAAATCATGTAGGTACATTTGAACATGTTAAAAGACGAGCAATGGACCACTTCAACTAGTTTGAAGAAAACCAAGGGAAGGACTCGAACCTCTAGCACAATATCCATGCTTGGTGAAAAAGACCAATCTGGCACCACCTCACTTACGGACTCAGAAGTCAAGACGACGGTAATGGCCACACATCCAAATGAGCTAGGGCCATTAGGCATCTGGTGTGAAAAGAATTACCTTAAACACTATTCAAAAGTTGGGCCAAGTAAATTGGCAGAAGTGCCTGAAGCACCACCCGCTAAGTAGAAAGAACTCTGCTATCAGAGGGAATTGAAAAAGGATAGTAAGTTGATTAGTATCATATTTTGCATTTTTCTCTTATATTTTATCTATTTTTGTATATAAATAATTGTTATTCGGATATATTTAGTGTGTTTTTATAGGTAAAAAGGATTCACAAGGAATAGAGGAAGAAGATGCAAATTTGTCAAGAATATGAGCATAGAAAGTCAATTTTGATAAAAACAGAAACTTAAGTGCAGTAGTAATAAGTTCAAGAGCATATTCGGCCAAGATAAAGCTTAAACTTGAAATATTTGTATGAGATAAATTTGTAGATCTCAGAATTATCTTTAAAACGAGTCCAAGAACAGCTCAATCTGAGTTTGGATGCAAAACTTATGGCTATTTTACTGAAGCACTATAGAATAGAAAATCCAATTTAGTGGGCTGCG